>VYZT01036581.1:31683-44387 GCA_013400735.1 Pomatostomus ruficeps
AGCGCCCCCGCGCGGCCCCGCCCCGCGCCGCAGCTCCGCCCTGCCCAGAAATTCCTTCCTTGCCTCGGGAAAAACGCGGCCCGGCTTTCCACAGGAAAGAGCTGCCTGGAGCACGCGTGCGCTACGAACAGCAGGGCGAGTTAATGCGACAGCCAGAGAGGTGAGGAAAGGTTTATTACAATGTAATTATGCATAATTTATTAAAAAAAAAAAAAGAAAAGGAAAAAAAAATCCTTTAAAACTGTTAGATGTAATACATATTATTTTATAGCATAAAATCAAGTTGCCAGTGTATGTATCAGTACCACACTTCAGAGTCCTGGGCTCCCACTGCTGATGGGTGGTCCTTGCTGCCCACTCTGGGGGTCAGGACCCCCCTGAGATCCATCCACTTCTCGGGGTCAGCCCAAGCAGCACCAAGGTTTCTACAGAGGGAGGTTTAGCACCCGGAGACAAAGCACAGGGAGGCTCTTCTACTTTAAATTTCATAGAAATAGCTACAGCTGTAAACTGAAGAAAGCACTTCCACATCTAAGCACACCTTACTAACGTCCTTTGGACACACAATTCCTGAACAGCTCAGCTTCAGCTGTATTTTAAAAAAAACCCCGAGTAGTTCAGAAATCATTCACAAAGCAAAGGTTAAAATCTGTGTCTTCACAGTGAGTCTCTTCTGTGAATTAAGGCATACACATTGCATCTTTATTCAGTAACAAACTGAAGGACCTTGACCAGTTCAGGAAACCCACACAGCTTAACTGGGTTTTCTGACCTCCCAAAACAAGACAAAATCCAGCCATGGGATTATGTGAAGTCTGTATTTGTCAATCGCCCACAGAAGAAAAATCAAGCATGGGAGAAATGGAACTGATTGTAAACTGAAGCACTGGACTACCTACAATAAAAGGCACCAAGAATTTTAGGGGGGGAAAAAAGGACGATCACAAAAGGAGAATGCCCACTGAATGGAAAAGCTTGCTGGATTTGTCCTGAGGCTCATCCTCATCAAAAGCAGAGGCTGGAGGAAACCAGCTACTAGCCAGGACTTTTACTCCTGTCAGAAAGTGACAGAAATACAAAATATCTAAACAACCAGGTACTCCAAAGTGAGTAAAAAGTCTTTGACTGTTCAAAGTTCCCTCTCTGCTCATTTTCATCACTATGGTGTTATTCTCCTCTCCTATTGTTGTGCAATCCATTTACTAAGTAATCTAAATGGGGATAAAGATAAGATGTTCTGGCATAATGTAATCAACAGTGTAACCAAATCAAATAAATTGATTAAACAGTTGAATTTTATCTCACGATACTCTCTTCCAGTTCACACCAGGATGGCTGCTTGTGAGCCTACAGAAATGGAGGGGCAGGGGTTGTGCAACAATACTTGCTCACAAGATTTCTTCTCCACAAAATGCTTGTAATCCAGTTAGGAATAACCACAAAAGACGCAGGATTAAAAGATTTCAGTATGTAAAAAAGTAAAAACTTTTTAAAACAGTAGTAGCTTCAGTACAAAACTGCAAATATATGTAGCAAAAAAAAAAAAAAGTAGGCTTTTAATTTCAGGCACCTCTTAAGACTAGTTCAAACATATCACAGACTTTTTAAAGTACATTTCTGAATAAAGCAAAGGTTATGGGCTTGCACCGGGGTCACTAGACAGTTGATTTAGGTCTGACCAGCATTAAAACAAACCATGTGCACTGGCTTAAATAAATACATTTTAAACATGATAAAGTCTATTTACTCAGTTACTGAAATTTACCTACAGAAAATAATCTTGAATTACAAGGCACAGAGTTAATTGCTGCCTGCAAGTCCAGCCCACACTAAAGACCTACAGCTAAAGCAAAGGCAGAACGTGGTAAGTAGAGGTTATCTCAGTGAATTCTCCACACCCTCACAGCCTTCAGGGCACTGTGGCAGGAACCACATCTGGAACAGCACTTCCTCTGCAAGTGCAAGAGACACAAAGACACTCCAGGCAATGGCACTTGGTGAAGAAAAACGTGCAGAGTCTGTAGACTTCTGCAAACATCCTGCACAAGGGGTGTTTTGGTACTGCCTGTGCTCAATATTTGGAACACTGGGTTGGTTCACTAACCACAGGTTCCAATATTTGGATTAACTGCAATTGGCTGCAATTAAATGCAATTGGCTAATGCAGCACCAAAGTGAGCACATCTCAGATTAAAAAAACTGCAGTTAGTGTCAGCATCAGTTACACCAGCTGAAGAAAGGCACATTTCTATCCAAATAGTGGAATAAGGGCACAAATACGAACATTTCTATCCAAATAGTGGAATAAGGGCACAAATACGAACATTTCTATCCAAATAGTGGAATAAGGGCACAAATACGAACATTTCTATCCACCTGGTATTTTTGCCAGCATCAGATAAAGCAAGGTCAAATTAACACAAGATCCCTAATAACCTTGCCGATGTGTTTTCTGTTATCTTGCTAAAATGAGGCACTTTTTTTTTTTTTCTGGCCAGGGGATACACCAGTGCAGTTTTGCATGTGTGGGAATCACAAGAAAGCAAGTTCTGAATGACCAATTGAGGCTGCAGCCAGACAAAGACAGCACTGTCAACTTCAGACAACAAAGCCCAGTCCAGCACCAGTGGTTTCACACAAAGTATCTTTGAAGCATGCTGCTTTCATGCCACGGAGCTGGAAGGTTGAGTCTAAGGAAGGACTCATGCGCTCACTCCTCAGCTGGTCCCGGAACCACACATAAAGAACAGTGCACATCCTGAAAATAAAAGCCAGCTGCCACTTACTAGAGCTGCTAAAGAAGGTTAAAAAGTATGTAAATAGAACGTCAGTTAAAAAGAGTTTATAATAACTGAGCATCCAGGAGAGGAAAAAACGGCCCAGGTAGTCCTATCCAGTGACTGGCTAACCATTACAGACTGAACTGAAAACAGGAAGAAGCACGGGTTCCTGTAAACAGAACCTCCAAATTTTCTGTCAGTCTTCTCACAGAAAAACAACGAAGGAATTTGCCATAAAAATCTCAGATGGTGGCCTCAAGGATGTTAAGAATTGAGGCAATTAATTCCTCAAGAGGAAACAGGCTGCTGTCAAGTCTCTGGGATTCATCAAAGGGATTACACTGAAAATCTCATTTTGAGAATTGTCATCCCAAATACCTCAGTCAGCCCAAGAAGATAACTGTTGAAACTTTATTCTCAGGGTGCAAAATCTCTTTGGACAGTGAAATAAAATCTCAGTTTAGAAGATCAATGGAAGACTTGGATCTAAACTACTCTTCCACTTCTCCACCTCCAAACTGTGAATATCACTCATTTGAGTGAGTCATTATTATCCTAAGTTCCTTACATAAGGAGAAATCAGCTCCTGCTTCTATTAATAAATCATTGCAGGTATTCCCTGTGTCTTGCTCATTGCATTAACCATGCCTAATGCTAACTCTTCATACAATCAATCACAGTTCACTTTAAGGTGAATCTCAGTAATATTTCAGGCATTTTTGCAAGTAAACAAATGGTTTTCAAGCTTTAAATTGACAAAACAACGGGACAGCCAGACTTCTGTTCGTAAAACAAATTCAATCAGTAACTAAAGGATGGGAAAAGCAGCAGCTACACTTAAAGCAAAGTTATCAGAATTTGTGCTTTTCAGCAAATCTAGTAACTGATGGGTATCTAGTAAAGAAGTGGCCTCAAAGAAGTCTCCTCTTTTATTTTCCTCCACTAAAATAATCAAGTGATCCCTGGAGAAGCTGGAAACTGGAACTTTAGAAATAAAGCAGGTATTTGACCTCTCAGTTGGAAAAAAAAAACAAACCTGTTCTGTTTCAGTTTCCCTGAAGCAGTAAGACTGCAAGAATATTCATTGTATAAACCATTTCTGCTAAGAGCTGTTAGTGCAAGATGCAAATCTTCAATTTAACTCATTAAAAAGCCCTCCAAGATTCTAGTCAACTTCCAACATCCATCACCCAAGGCAACTACAATAAGACACATTTTCTTGTGTTCTTCTTTGTCACAGGATACAGAACTGCACGGACAGCTTCAGCAAACACCTCTCGAACACCCTCCTGATTCAATGCCGAGCACTCCAAATATTTGACTGCTCCAATTTGTCTAGCCAGTGAAGTCCCCTGCTGCGGGGTAGTGGGAGCCAAGCTCTGCTCTTTCAACTTTTTAACCGTTTCCAGGTCACTTCTCAAGTCTCTCTTTGTGCCCACTAAAAGGATGGGAACATTTGGACAGTGGTGAGAAACTTCAGGGTGCCATTTGTGCCTCACGTTTGCATAGGAAGAGGGGCTGCCAATGGAGAAGCAGATGATGAAGACGTTAGTTTGGGGGTAGGAGAGCGTGCGCAGGCGGTCGTACTCCTCCTGGCCCGCAGTGTCCCAGAGATTCAGGCTGACTGTCCGGCCATCCACAGTCATCTGGGCACTGTAGTTGTCAAACACAGTAGGGATGTACTCTTCTGGGAAGGCATTGGTGGTGTAGCTGATGAGGAGACACGTTTTTCCCACCGCGCCATCTCCGACGACCACGCACTTTATAGTCTGCATTCTTCACCCCGAAACAGAGTCCTGCACAAAGCAACAAAAGGGGTTAGGCGAGGCACACTCGGTGGTGGTCACTTTAAAGAGAAGCTTTAGCAAGTGTTTCTAATACAGCTGAGCGTTTCTTATCGCACTCAGTGTCTCAAGCCATCCTGAAGAGCTCGGGGCTAGAAAGACAATAGTGAAATGGAGATGCAATGGGTTGGGAGCTAAGTGACAACTGGCTGCATTCCAACCATGTAAGTACAAATTAGCCAAATTCCCACAGTCTTGCCTTACTGCCAGACTGTTTCCCACAGGCAAAAGGATGAGCCCTTAGAGGCACCTGCAAGTGGGAAAGGATTGTGACCCAGTAACAAGATACTCTGTCGTTTGTAGGTTCACAGATCCACCTCTGTACACACACACACTCCAACACTCACACTTGTCTACACAGTCTACTGCCTAAACAGTGTACCACAAAGAAAGGTCCAAAAGTTATAAATAAAATCAAGATATTCATTTCTGGGCTGCACTGCTACTGTTTACAATAGTAATTCACTACACTCAGATCAATCAGTCCTGAATAAACTACATTATTTACAGGACACCAGAAAAAAGGTTCAGAAAGTAGCACGTTCAAGAAAAGCTGTTCTTTGAAATATAACTGGCCATAGTAACCCAGATTAGAATCCATAAAGAATTTTTCTAAAGAAGCCAAGAACAGATTACTCTCACTAATCACTGACAGAACAAGCAGGACTTAACAGGCTTGAGCTCCTTGGTGTCCTCTAAATAATGAGCATGAGAAAAATACATGCCCTAAAAGATCAGCAGTCAAACAGCTTTCCTGGGGAATTGTTACACAGGAGATACTTGACACTTAGAGGTTTCCCATATCCCTTTCCCGATAGGTGAAGAGCAGGTTTGACAATCAGAGTGCTACAATTATTTTTAAACTTTCATCACATGAACAGCAAGAGGTTTGAAAATAGCATGGAACTAACTACAAGCAGCCATTTGTTGTACATTTCTTGTATGCTGGAGCTTCGGCTGCTAGCCTGAACAAGAAGGAACTTGCATCTGCCTTCTCACCCAAATGCCTTTGAGGTACTATCAGTAATCCTCAACTTGCAACCAGCAGAAAATACCCTGCTTCAAACAGAAGAGAATAGTGGAAAAACTTTTTAGCAGAGCCTGTTATGATAGAACATGATGTAATGGCTTTAAACTAGGAAAAGATTGATTTAGATTAGGTATAAGGTAAAAGTTATTTACAGTGAGAGTGGTGAAACACTGGCACAGGTCGCCCAGAAAAACTGTGGCTGCCCCATGTCTGGAAACACTCAAGGCCAAGCTGGACAGGGTCCTGAGCAACCTGATCTCATTGAAGATGTCCCCACTCACTGCAGGGTGGTTGAACCAGATGACTTTCAAAGGTTCTTTCCAACCTAAACTATTTTGACTGCATATGCCAGAAAGATCTCAGCTCCAACACCAGCAAAGCAGCAAAGGGGATATAGGGAAATTAACAACTTCCTTTTTAAGACCATTCAAACAAATCAACAATTCAATCCCATTTAAGGCTCGGCTTTGTCCTTTTAGAGAAAGTCTTTATCTGTATCCACATTCTCACTGGGAACACACAGGATTCTTCTGAACCAAGTGAAAATAGGCTACCTGGAGCTTTGGCCCAGAGCTGCAACAGGCAGCTGGAGTGACTCTGGCTGGTCACTACAGCACCCGGTGCTTAAGGAAGTGTCAGTGGTTGTACACAGACACTCCAGAAACCCCAGCGGCCACACATGGCGGGAATGAATCACCTTTCACTGCTGTTGCTGCCAAAGCCTGGCTGACTGCAGCACACGGGGCAGGGTTTAAAGCCCATTCCTGCACTTACATCAAACCCCTGAAGTACCAGAACACGCTGTGCCAGAAACCTTAGTGGTGACCAACACCACTGCTTCCAGAGCAAAGGTTTCTTCCCAAATGAACTATCTGTGCAACACACAACTCATT
Organism: Pomatostomus ruficeps; assembly: GCA_013400735.1. NCBI lineage: Eukaryota > Metazoa > Chordata > Aves > Passeriformes > Timaliidae > Pomatostomus > Pomatostomus ruficeps. The sequence continues at coordinate 38,231 of VYZT01036581.1, forward strand.
TTGATCATTCAGTAAAAAGTGACATCACAGAGATGGCAGAATTAAGTCAGCTGGACACAGGCAACAAAAACTCAACTGCAGCAACCAAAGTCTCATGAAGAACAAGATACACAAAGCCTTTTATATGTCCAGCTCCTAGTTTCTAAAATAAACAAACTGCAAACACTCGTAAACAGATCTCTCTTTAAAACCCAAACAAGCTCCTCCAAGGACTTACACCTCTTAAATCTCTATGCACCTCTGTCCAGAGCTCTCCACAGAATGACAGGGTGTCCCCAAACTGCAGCCCAGCCTGCACATGACTGGCACTGGCTGGAGAATCATCACACAGGCACAGTCCGGCAGCACAGGCAGCTTCCTGAATGGATAAACCCCAAAGCCACCTGTACCCCAGACCATCAGCAGTTAACCCAACCTGCTTCAAAACATCCAACGAAACTGTGTTATTCAAAGATTACTTTGTTGGGGTTTTATTTGAGAGGTGATTAGAGATTTCAAGTTGGAAATCGGTAATAAAGGAACAGAAAAAGCCTGAAACATGAATGCTCTTTTCACAGCACTAATACCTTGAATTACCTCACTAAAACTCGGATTTTAGAAGAGCAACCTTTGCAAGGGGAAATAACTCCATGCAAACGTGCCAAAGCATTGGGCAAAGTATTAACTACACAAACACAGCTCAAGAGCTTGTAGGCTTCAAAGTGTGATTCTCTGAAAGGCCCCTTAGAGGAGGCTGCCTGAGCTGAAAGGAGTCGTGTGTGGCATGTGCAATACAGAGAAACAAACACACACCAGGATACACGTTATTTACACTGAAACACTAAATTTAGATAAATTAATCAAAAAATAACGAGTAGAAGGAAGCTACTTGACTCCAGAAAACTGTGTTGTGAGCAAGGGTAGTTTGGCTAAACATTTACATATGGAAGACAAAGAGTTTCTTTAATTTAAATCACAACCCAACAAACTAATATTACCTCCATCAGGTCTTTTCTGTTAAATTCAAGTATTGCTTTTTTTAATAATATATGAAGTCTCTATTTACTTTTTCTTGTAAACAATTTGCCTAACAATAAAACTCTTATAAGATAGGAAAAAGCTGAGGTTGAAATTTGCATGGCAGATTATTCTTATTTCTCAAGCACCCCTGAAGGTAGAGCACTGCATGCTATCTAAATATATAAATATTGAAAAAAACCCCCATACTCCAAAAACAAAATTACCAACAAACATTACCAAGAGTAGGAAAATTGGTTTAGGGTTTGTTTGGGGGATTTTTTTGTGACCTTCAAAAGAATTTTTGGGGAAACTTTAGAAAGAAAAACTCCACATATGATAAGTAACAAGAACTGGAAAAGAGAAAAATACTGATTAACACGTCAACACATAAAAAAAAAAATTAGAAACAGAAAGCTGGGCACAAGCTTCAAAGCCGAGCTGAAAGGTTACGCAGCAAGAGAAACAAGTGAACGGAAAATCCAAAGGAGTGAGAGGTAATCTGGGTTGCTTAGTCCTGCCAGAGAAAGGACTTTTATTACAACTGAGGTTCTAACAGTTACAGCAGAATGGGAATAATTTTCAAATTAAAAAATAATTTTTAAAAAAAGTAACAACAAAAACAAACTAACAACAACAAAAAAAAATCAAATCTCCCTACACAGAAGTGTTGTGCAAAAATATGCAGTTAAGAGTTATTTCTATCTTGTCCATCAATGACTTCGAATCAGAAAACTGGCATTCCCTGTTTGGATTAGTTTCCTTCTCAGAAGATGCTGCTAAGTCTGACTTCACTGCCTGCACACCTGGCACTTCCTCTGGAATGTGCAAGACTTCAATCAACATGTCAAGACATCATCTGAAGAGCTGCTCCTGTTCTGACCTAATTAAGGATTTTCTGGTATCATTAACATGGACAGTTTGCTCTCCAGATGAGCATTTGCTGGGGAAATTCACTACTTGGAACACGCACACAGAGTAACTTCATGTTGCATCAGAATTTTTTCGTGGGAGAGAAGAAACTTCTAGATCTTCCTTTCAACACTCCTGAAGGGAAGTTCCCTGTCTGCTGAGAGAGTAGAGAATACAGTGACAGAAAGCAGAGAGAAAACAGGAACCTGAATCCTTCTGTGGCTTTCTAGATTTATGCGTTTTATACTTCCTGCACTTCTATAAACTCTTTGCAGAACTTCTTCTTAGCAGGATATGCGTCTGCCTTTGCTCTGTTAACATCAGATGCCTCTTTGTCAGGTGGATTTTAGCTTTGATATTGTTCTTTGATAAACTCACTCTCACTGAGTTTCTTCCATATCTCTCTTTTCAGTTTGCATAGGGCCCCATTTTGGCCAAAAAGGAGCAGAAAACTTTCTAGGAGTCCAGCTGAAATCGGCTGTACTGAGCTGTGTCATTCTGCTCAGCCATCACATTTCATCAAGCCCTCCCTGTTTTGGAGAACCAGATCCTGCTTTACCAGGGGCAGGCAGAAGTTAAGAAATCTAAACGATTTAATTGCTCATCTTTCAGTAACAAAAACTAGATCAGAGACGGCTCACTCTGTCTGCCTGAAACATGAAGTCAGGCAGGAGCTTTCAACAAAGAACTGGGTGGATAGGGCAGTTCTAAATATATCACACCATCCTCACCCAAGCAAAGGAGTTAATTCACATGTGCAGCTTACCCACCAGGCCTAGCAGGGAAGAGAAAGGGGCTCTCAGAAATTTAATCAAGACTCTGTTACTATCCCACAACAGCTCAGCTTACTCGCCATTGTTTTAGGCAAGTGCCAAAGGAATGGAGAAGTGCCAGGCTCTTAGACTGTGTGCCAAGAAAGAGCAGAAAAAGTTAAATAGGAGACCTCATCCCTCATATCCTTCAGCAATGAATGACCTACTTGGACTTCTCAGCGCCTCTCAAAGTTTTCACACCACTTTCTGTCCTGCCATTTACCTGCAGGAGAAACAAAACTGCAACAGGCTGAGTGGCAGCAGAGGGGAAAAAAAAATCCACAAGGGAAGGCAGAGTTCAGCAGCAGCGCGGGAGCTGTGCAGTCCACCACCCAAGCTCCACATGAACAACAGAACTGAGGAAGCTTGCTCTCTCCAGAGCTCTTTGCCTATAAATTCAGCTCCCAAGTGCAGTTCTCGCTGGTTGTTCCTTCAGTGCCAATGCTGGAAAGCCCTATATGCCTTTTGATGCAAAAAGTTGTTTCTAGGAAATACAAGAAACCCCTCAAAATCTTTCAAATAATATTTTTAAAACCTCTGCATCTGTCAAATTAGGCTGGAGTTGGTTTAGTAATTTAAAGATTTTTTTCAGGGATGAAACACATATAAGCAGTATTTCTTAGGAAACTACAGTGAAAACGAAGTCTTCTGCATGAGGTATTCGGGCAACTCAACCACACAAACCTCTTACTACAGGCACTCATATTCCAGATTTTATAGGAGAGCAATAATATTAGTGACCAAACATCAAAGACCTTAAATTCTATGAATCCCAGATATTGAATGGATAATTAATATTCCCAAAGGGCATTAGTTCATTAAACAGATGCACAGTTGATGAAGTATGACTGTGACAAGGTGCAGCTGCACGGCCCACAGGAACTAAAAACTGAGACTTCAGCAGATACCCAAACCCCCGGTGTATGAAGGTGACACATATCCTGCCATGATCAAACGCTGCAGAGTTTTAAACTTGGATTTTCCTCCTGCAAGCACACTCAGAGGCATGGATTCACAGTTTATTTGAACACCAGTGACCCTTTGAGCACAGCAAAGGTGTGAGAACAGGAGCCAGGGCTGCAGGGCTCTGTGCCCACACCCACTAACTCACTCCTGGGTGATACAGGCAACGTGCACAGGTCCTGGAGGTCACAATCAGTTCATAAATAGTTAAAAACAATGTTCTTCCCTCCTTCCATAGATTCTGACAAGTCCTTTGTCACTACTGTTGGCTAAAAGAAACAAACAGTACCTCAGACATAAGGTTTTCTGGAGGGGTGTATCAAGCACGTTGCAGGATGAATGATAAATCCAGTTTAAGCATCCTTGGTTCCTATTTGAGGTAAAAAGAAAAAAAAAACCCGAACTGTTAGTATGTATTCAATCATCTTTTGTCACCTGACATTCGCTGGCACTCTCAGTTGTAACAAAGCCACTGTTGTATGTGAAGGGCAACGTTACACCAGGAAAATCTAAAAATCTAAGCTTCTTTCCATGAGAAAAAAAAGCCCCTCCATGCTTTTCATTGGATTGCACTTCCCTGATTCCTCCTCCTCCACCCCAAATTTCACTGGAGGGGTGGGGGGGGAGATTTAATAAAAAATGAAAATGCTAACAAGAATAAACAAGCAAAAAACAAACAAAACCCAACCAAAAGCAAAACCGAAACAAAATCAAACAAAAACCCCCAAATGAAAACAGAAAAACACAAAACACAGAAACCAAAACAAACAAACAAACAAAACCCCAAACAAAACTGCCCTTGCTCAATCAATACCAGTTTTTTCAAAAGTATCTTTAAAGAGTTCTGGTATGACTAAGACAGGAGTTAATGCATGCACTCAGTGCGTATTTTATCATGGCTTGAGCACTACAATACTGCAGCAGTTGCCAAGTCTCGTTTGCATCGAGAATTGCAATTCTAAAATGTGAGCAAAAGTTATCAGAGTCAAGGAGTCTCTCAGCAGTTCATCAGATTTACACACACAAGCATATAAGGTGAAAAAATATTCCCTGTAAAGGTACAAATCTTTTCATGACACCAGATTGCGAGAAAATACTTTGGACCCCAAAAGAATCACAGCCTCACCACATATGCAAATCAAACCACACATTCCGTTTCCTCATGCTAATTGTAAACTGCATATTTTAGTGTTTTTCCAGGATCTCTGCAAAGTTCCTTCCACGAAAAATATTTTAAAGCTTTTTTTTAATGGAAGTATTAATCTAAAATGGCAAATATGTCTCTTAATCTTGAGTTCCACGTAGTAAAACTGCTGTGCCGGTGAACAGTGGCAAACTGGCTCCAAAGTATGCCTTCGAGTGATGTATTTTACATCCTACACGGAAGAGAGCGTGAGCTTTTTAAAAATCAAAAAACAAGCTTGAGGCAAAGAGCTAATGATGCTGCCACAAGAAGTACTGCACCCCAGCCCAGGACACAAGTTGCAAGCATAAGGTACACATAAAGAACATTTAAATTGAAGCATTTAAAGCTTTTTTATAACTCAGAGCAATTATGCTGGGAATCGCAAGTGATTATAAAGAGCAAACAGATACTGATTACTCACTGGTTCTTGGGGAAAAAAAAAACAAACCCAAACCAGAAAACAACACAGGGGAAAAAAAAACCAGAAAGAGAGAAGTTCAGAACAAATGAAAAGCAGCATTGCATCTCAGGGTTTGAGGTTAAGTAGGAACTCAGTGCCGGTTGTTACAAAACTGAAAGTTCACAGCACTACAGAAGGGAACAATTAATTAAGCTGACAAAGGGGAGCTCCGTGGCAGCTGCTAAATGAGACAATACCTGTGACTCCTGGCCCCCCTGAGAGTGCTTTAGATCACTACCTTGCACTGCTCTTCCTGAGACAGCACTTTGCCAGTTTTTATAGAGCAAATCCAACTTTCCTATCCTTACGTATCCCTCGCTCTCAGCAGTGAAACAAGAGACCTTTCCAAAGGCTACCTCATCCATGCCAACTTTTTATGACACTCGCTGGGAGCAGAGGTCGCCTTAAATCTGTCGCGGTGCTCCCGATAGCGATTAGCATCAGCCCAGCGTTGGAACAGCCCGGCCCAACCTTGGCACAGTGCGGAAGGGGGGACAGCGCGACCTGCCCGGCCACGGGGCCATTCCCGCTGCCCGCACATCCCCGGAGCAGAGAAAGGCTTGTTTCAAACCCTTCCCCAGCATCCCCCCGGCGAGCACAATCACCTCGGCACACACCGCCCGGCGCAGGAGCCGGGGCGAGCATCCCACTTCCCAAACCCCTCCGGACACGCAGGAGCCAGCGCGCCACGCGGCCGGGGCCGACGAGCCCCCGGTACTGCCGAGCCGCCCTTCCCCGCCCCGGAGCCGCGTCCCGGCGGGACAGGTGCCGCAGCAGCCTCCCCCGGGACGGGACCCGCGGCGCCCGGGCCGGCAGAGGCCGCGGGCC
>VYZT01036581.1:44593-71549 GCA_013400735.1 Pomatostomus ruficeps
GGGCAGAGCAGGGCAGAGCAGGGCAGAGCAGGGCAGAGCAGGGCAGAGCAGGGCAGAGCGGAGCATCCCCTTGGCCCTGGACCCGGCCCAGGGCGGAGAGGAGCAGGGCAGAGCGGAGCATCCCCGCGGGCTCAGCCCAGGGCAGGCGGAGAGGAGCGGGGCACAGCAGGGCAGAGCGGAGCATCCCCTTGGCCCTGGACCCGGCCCAGGGCGGAGAGGAGCAGGGCAGAGCGGAGCATCCCCGCGGGCTCAGCCCAGGGCAGGCGGAGAGGAGCGGGGCACAGCAGGGCAGAGCGGAGCATCCCCGCGGGCTCAGCCCGGGGCTGCCGCCGCGCTGTAGCGCTCGGATGTTCCCATACCGCCCCGCCATCCCGGCGCCTGCAGCAAGATCCTCCTGTTGCTAAATTCGTTATTTTGTAATTACGCGTTGTCCGAATATAACGTGAGCGAAGGGGGTTGATCTGGTTTTGGATGATTTCTCAGTTGATTCACTTAAATACCCACGAGCAGAAATACGCACGCGTGTCTGTGTGCACAGCCACAAACATGTAACACGTAGTCTTAATAAGGACAATATATCCTTAATATAGATAATTCTAGGAAAAGGAAAGTGGCAGAACAGTGATTGCTTTTGCTTTCTCTACACCGGACTTTCCACTTAAATGGCTCTGTGGCAGAAGAGTGTTGGGTTTTTCACACGGGTGAATGCCTCGGTCCGTGGCGTGCGCCGCCCTCCGCCCCCGTTCCCGGCGCTGTGCGGTGTCACACCGCGCAGCTCCCGCGGAGATCCCCCGCCTCCGCAGCCTCCGCCTGCCCGCGGCCGCTCGGCATCGCTCGCTGCTTCCCCGGGCGGTGTCACGCCTGTCAGGGGCTTTGCAGGGGAACTGCCGGCGGCGGTGACATTCCCGTGTCCGCAGTCACCATCTCCCGACAAAGAGCCGCAGGGCCCCGCTTCCCCAGCGCCGGGCGAAGGGAGAGGGCAAGAGCTTACGCTCAGCTCAGCCCGGGACTCAGCAGCCTCAGAAGGGGCGGGGAGGGCTGTGAACACCCCCAGGAATTCCAGGGTCAGGCAGGGTGCCGGGCTCTGAACACCCAGTCCCCAGGGACACCGAAGGCGCAGGCACGAGGACTCCTTCTGTTGTCCTGCCCCAGACAGGCACAAGAGAGGAAGTGACAGAACGCAGGGTTTGGCCCGCCGATGTTTCTTAACCGCCCGTCACGGATTTCAGAGTACAACCTTTGCTCTGGGTGTTTATTAATTGTCCCTTCTGACCCGGGGAGAGGCCATGCTGCAGCCTGCACACGGTTCTGGACTAGCTCTGCTCCTCTGAAGCTGTTGCCAAGGTGCCCAGCAGCCCACGAACCAGCACTGCTCAGCTGCTGAAGCACTCGACCGTCAGTTACTCGGTGTTAGCATATCCCGTGTTCCCATCTCCAACTCTTCATCTTCCTCCTCGGACCAGCTCAAGCTGTCATCAGAGTCCTCATCCTGCACAGCCCCAGGCTCCTCTGTGTTTGCAGCTTCCTTCTCTTGCTCACCACAGGGATGCAACTTGCTTAGGGGGAGCTCCAGCCTGGCCCAGGAGCCAGGGCTGGCTTTGCAAAGTGTGATCTCCACCTTGGCTGGGACCATGCTCACAAAGCTCTTCTCGATGTCGATGGTCTAGAGAGAGGGAGAGGTGCAGTGAGCAGGGCAGGGGAGATCAGGCAGCACACACTCAACCTTCCCCTTACTGGCAAAACCCTGCCAGAGGAGAAACCTCCTCCTGTGCCAGGAGAAGCCTGGGCTGCAGCTGAGCTGAGCTGAGCTGAGCTTCACATTGTTATGTCAAAGCAGCACCACGGTGCTCGTACAGAGCTCAGGAGAGCTCAGCTCGCCTCAGCCACACGCGCAGCTGCGGCACAACCTCTCCCCAGCAGCGAGCTGTGCTGAGACACAGCCACACAACACCTGTCAGCTCTCTGCTGCCTGCAGGCACAGGCAGCACGCACCAGAAATACAGACAAGAAATGAACATGCAAATTCCTGAGCCTCACTGAGCCTCCCCAGCCAGCAAGCAGCTGAAAAATCAGTGTCTCATCGCTCAGACCACGGCCTGCCCCCAACTCTCAGCAGGATTGTGGGGGGACACAGGGACCTGCTGGGTCAAAGAACATTTGGGGCAGCCTGGGACCAAACCCAGAACACCTGTAGAGCTGGCAGTGTCCTCCAGCTCTGACCTTAGCCCTGGATCAATCAGTGCAGCCACCTCAGCCTCGTCACAAGCCCTTAAGCATTTCCTAGCAGAGATGGCTATAAATGCCTGTATCTGGGCAACCCAGCCCAGGATGAGGAGCACAGGCTGCCTCACAGCACTGCAGCCCAGCCCCATGCAGACTGCTGGAACAGGGAAATCAAAGCAAACAGGATCTTACCCCCCAAAGCTCCAGTTCTGCCTGGAAAATCTTATTCCCTTCAAAGATGACATGAGCCTCAAGCTGAAAGATCAACAGAAGATTATCTGAGAGGGTAGCACAGCACTGCCAGAGCTCTTCTCCCAAACAGTGCAGCTGCCTTCCAGCACCATATTGCATCCCACATCCTGACTCCAGTTTAATGGTCTGGTGATCCCCTCAGCACATGGCAACATTTCACCCCTTTCAGAGCATGAGAGGTTCACCTCTGTCACAGGTCAAGGGATTCAAGGCCAGCAAAGCCCCCATTGAGGCTGAAAGCCAGAGTTACCAGGCAGATGCAGCAGTGAAGTCACTGGACTCTCAGCACAGGGATGGCAGGTTGGCAGTGCCAGCCCTGCCTGTAGCAACAGACCAAAGAGGCCACCAAAGAGCACCAGGCACCCAGCTGGCTCCTGGCTCTTCAAACTCAGGTGGTGCCAGGAGAGCGCACATCCCCACCCCACTCACCATGGTGCGATTGGCCTTCACACTGCTGAGGGCAGGCAGGGGGTTCTTGGCATAGACCGTCACCACCACCTGGCTGCTGGTTTGGTGCCAGTCCTGCCGGCACAGCACCGCCTTCTTGTCCTGCCAGGAGAGGAACCCATCACGGCACAGCTGGGGCTCAGGCACACCCCAAACAGAGGGGATGTCTGAGCCAGAGGATGGTCCCTTGCACATCTCCTTTGTGCTGGCTGCTTCAGGCTGGCACCAGCTAAGCAAGGACAAATCCTGCCTTTTGTACAGGTTTTTGAGGGGACATGGTTCATACAAAGGGAGGCAGCCCCTGCCATGCTGTCCCTTGCAACATGGGACATCTGTGCTGTGCTTGAGGTTATTCCAAGACACGCTAAGATTGGAGACACCTCCTTCTTGTTCCAGAGCCACTCTGCTATGCCCAAGCTCATAAGTGCTGTGCACAGTCAGGAAAGTCAGCCTGGAGGGCAATGCAGGGGCTGTTGCTGGACATAGATCATTACACTAAATTTGGGAGTCAGATGAGCCCCAACTGGCCACGTTTCACTTTTGTCCACCTTGTCAGCACCACAGGCACTGACAGGCCTGTGTCCCCACCAGGCTCATTTCTGACCATCAGCAGGAGACAGACCCCCTGCATTCCTCCACACTGCCAGCCAAAGAACTGCTCCAGGAGGAATCCTGGCCCCAGACTTAGGTGACAATTAGCATAAAACATCTGCATCACAGTTCCTTCACTGCAGCCTCCTTTACATTCAGGATATGTTTTCTGCTCCAGGACAAAGAATAGATTGGGCTCAGAGAGTGCTGCTGGGAGAAGTGCTGACTCAGAGGAACACTGTGCACTTTCAGGGTTATCCTGGGCTGCTTTGGTGCAACTTTCCCAGCTCAAGCCTGCTCCCAGTTAAGAACTTTCCTGGGGAAATTTACACACACACAGTATTGAGAATTGGGATCTTCTCCCCATTGCCCTCCCACAACACCATGTTGGCATGTGGGTGAGATCCCTCCTGAGAAGCAGCTGCAGAGGGAAAGCTTCATTAAAGGCAAATTCAGTTATCTGCAATCATCTGTCAAAGCCTTTGAGGTTTTTTTGCAGGACTTTCCATGTGTTCAGCCACCTGTCTCTGTGGCAACCTGCAACGCTGGCTATGCTGTGTCCAGGGCCAGGTCCTGCCTCATCCAGCTTCCTATTGCACATCTGCCTGTTGGGTGTGAGAGCTGACACATCTTATGAATGCAGAGCAGCATCTTAAAGGGCAGATGGGTGAAGATTAGGCATTCAAACCCTGCGCAGTCACCTGTCAGCAATTATGAATATTAAGGCAATTGAATGCAGAAATCTGTGTGAATGCAGAGCAAGGGAAGGAGCACTCTCAAATGCCAATAATGCCAACTGCTCACATGAGTTGCCTCTGCCGAGAGCCCCCTTACCTTCCTTTCTGTCCAGCAGTGACACCCACGGCTGCAGCCCGGCTGCTCCATGAAGGCACTGAAGTCCGTGGTTTTGATTCCACAGCAGCTCCAGTACTTCATCCTGAGGAGAGCAGGGTGACCTGAGTGGGGAGTGCTCACAGGAGCAGAGAGGGGACCACAGCAGGGTGGGGGTAGAGAGGGGCTCATAACCAAGATCTCCCCCTGCCCACCTGTCCCCTTGGGGTCTGACCCACAACTGCAGTGGCCATGCCACTGGGGCCACACAGCCTTGCCATGCAGCATTTTCAGCCCTCAGCAGGGGCAGTTTGCTCTCTGGTAAAAGGTGGTTTCTTACCCCTCATGGAAGACAGGAACGCCAGGATGAAACGTACAAACCTCTGTGTTACTCTCTGGGCCCTGGTAGATCTGTGGAGAAAGCAGCAGAGGAAAGTTCTGTCTGTGTCTCTGGCACAGGATGACGTGGCACAGGTGTCCACTTGTCAATGCCCATCCATGCAGAGGGCACAGCACAATGCCCAGTGTCGCCCTTTTGCTGTGTCAAACATCTCTGAAGAATCACTCTGGGACTGTGCCCAGCCAGCAGCCCAGCACTCGTCCCTGCTCCCTGCTGGCAGGGCGGCCACCCCGACCTTGCCAGGACCATGGTGTCACCCCTGCAACCCCATCAGCAGCCCTTCTGTACCCTTCTCCCAAACATAGCCTGCTCCCAGCCCAGGGCTTGGCAGTACCAGGGACAGTGGGCAAGTTTGGACACCACAGAAACTCACTCTGACATGCAGGAGGTCATTTGTCATTCCTGTCCTTTCCCCTCCTTCCCAGAGCATATCAGTCTTATGTCCTCATCTACCTCCTGCCTTTTGCTCCCTGCCTGCTGCTGTACAAGCATGCTGGCCCTGCCACAGCTCAATCCCTCCCACTCATCCTCAAGGCAGGCAGTGTTCCAGAAGGCAGCCTCGGGCAAGAGAGAAAACAGGCTGTGCTGCATCAGTTCAGTGCAGGTGGGAATTGTTCCACACGCATTTTACCTGTATGTCCAATCCTGAATATGTGCTGTATTTCACTGCAAGCAATCAGCAGCAGTGAAATACAAATGTGCCGCCAAGTAGAAGCCTCCTTCAGGAAAGTGGTTGGGAGGTGACAGAGGTGGCTGCTCCCAGGGTGGCATGAGAATATGGAGCAGATGGGCACTGCCACCTGCCTGACACCCTGTCCTGAACCTGGGCCTGTGATGCTCCTGGCCACAGGCTGGGCAAAGATGGGACCCTGCCAAGTACTCACCGCCTTGCAGGCTGCGTTCTTGCACGTGGTGCCAGCTCTCACCTGGGCAGCCTTCTCACCTGTGAGAGCAACACAACTTCATCCAGGACACACACTGCCCGTGCCTGCCCCCAAATCCTCCCCCAGCCCTCTGCCAGCTCCCCAGCTGAGCACAAGCCATCCCAATGTGCCTCCAAGACACATTTTTGCAGGTTTGTAGGTGGCTGAACATGCAGCACTCGCTGACTGCACTGAGCCTGTCATGCAAAACCTCGTGCTGAACTTGCCATGTGCAACCCTGCTGCCATCCATCAGCTCGTCCCTACCTGTACAACTGCTCTCCCGTGTCTCATCCTTGGAGGACAGGTTCAGTTTCTCCAGTGCCTGCTCCAGAGACCTGGATACTTTAATTGGCAGCAGTTGTCTTGGCTCATCGGAGCTGGGAAACAGCAGCACCAAAGGCCAAGTGGGTTTTTCTGCGATTTAAGTGTTGCCTCTCCTGAGAGAGCAGCAGGACAAATGCAGAAGGGACACAGCAGGGCAACACTGTAAGATAAGCCTATCTCACCTTGGTCTTTCCCGCAGCATCTTCTCGGCTGATTTTGGTCCTTGGACAATGAGCTCCTTCGCTGGTTTGGCCTTTGGCTCATCTGAGGTCTTCTCTTGGCAGGAAGGCTCAGGGGGCTTCTCCTTGCTGTGGAACCCCTTCGTGCATCCCTGAGCAGCAGAGACAAGCCTGATGACTGCTTTACCCTCCTCGACCTGGTGGTTGCTCCCAAACCCTCTGAGTTTCCATGCTGTGGTGGTTCAGTGTCCTGCAGAGATGGGCTCTGATCCTGCGCTTTGGGAGCAGCACCCTTGCTTGGAGGCTCCTTGGAAGCAGATAGCAAATCCCTGGCTGGCAGGGCAAAAGGGACATCCCTGACACAGGACAGGAATGGGACAGGACAGGGCAGGGGCCAGAAGGAGAGGATGGAGGAACAGTGGGTGCATTTGGGCCGGCATGTTGCTCACCTTTATGGAGAGGAACTCGGAGAAGTCCGTTGTGCGTTTCTTGCAACAAGACCAGCCCTAGACACCAGGACATGACAGGCTGGTCAGGTGTGGGCAATCCTGCTGGGCACAAGGTCACTCCCCGCAGCTGCCCCAGCTCCTGCCCCACTCACCTTCAGGGCATCATGGAAGATGGGGACACCTGGGTGATACAGGCAGGAGTCTGAAAAGGGAAAACCAGGCAAAAGCTTTCAGGAGAAGCAACCCTGCCCACGAGCCACCTGCGACAGCCAGCAGCTCCAGAGCCAGCTCCTGCCATATGGGCTGCCTGTGCTGGGCTTGGCAGCTCGGCTGCAGCACGGCACCCGGGGCCACACTGGGAAAGCAACACACATTCACATTCCCTCTGGTGCGAGGCACAGGAGCCCACTCACCCTCGGCGTTGTGCTCGGGATCAAACCTCTGCCCGCAGCCCTTGTTGTAGCACAGCAACGCCATAGCTCAGGCGTACTCGCAGTGTCCTTCACTCCTTCCACAGAAATCCCATCAGTCTTATCCCTGCCCGGGATCCCTCCTCTGCTTCCCCACCGCTTGCAGCCGAGGCGCCGGGCGGTGGCTTTGCCTATCTTTGGAGGCAGCTGTGGGAGGTGGCTGGTAACCGGAGACCGGGCTAAAGATGGACAGGGCAGCTGATGGGGATTGGCGCCGGTGTTATCTCCACAGGCATTTCTGTGCTGGCCCCGCGCCCAGCAGAGGGAATGGGCACTGCGGAGTGGCCCCACGCCCCGGGTGTGCAGAGGTCCTGTCCCAGTGCCTGCCATCCTGCCAGCATCCCTCACGGAGGCATCGGCATCACCCCACGGCTCACACAGGCGACTCCTCTTGCCCAACCACGCTCAGCTTCTGTAGCATTTACAGAAATGGCTGAAAGATCCCTGCAACTGAAGGGAATTCCCAGAGTAACAGGGCAAAACTCGTGCTGATCTTCCCCTAGCCCCGGGAGGCAAAATCACCTGCTAAACAGACACACCAGCAGACCAAGGCTGCGCATGTGGCCAAGACATCCTTTGATGCTGGTTTTTGTGCAGCCCAGGAGTAACAGAGTGGTCAAGGGAAGGTTCTTGGTAAAACATGAGAAGTAGGACGCAGTGATTATGTGGGTGATTATGATTAGATTTATAGCTAATTAAGTTTTTAAATATTGCCAATGCAGCATCTAAATAACAACTCTACCATCTATGACAAAATATGGTATATACAGGAGTGGTCCCTCCCATTGAGTCACAAGCTTCAGTGAGACCCACTCACTTTCTAAACTTCTCAGAGAAATCTCGGTGTGGATCAGTCTATTTAGATTCGGTTACAGTCTGTGTCTAAAGGATTATAATTTTGGCAGGTTTGGCTAGAAACATACAGATTTACAGTCTATGGCCTTGCAGAATTCACAATTACAAAGCAATAAGGCACCTTTGGAGTTCCTTTAGGATTTTATCCCTGTATTTGACCAGATCTTACCATTTCTCACTACTCCTCCAAAAGTGAGTATTCTGTGTGTTCCTTGTATTCTGGCTGGACGTACCCTGCAGGTGTCTCCAAGCAGGGCAGGGATGGCAAACACCACCCAGAAGCTGCCTGTGACCCTGGGAGAGCAGTTTGCACGGCTGGCCCAGACTCCTGCAGCATTTTATACCCTTTTGCAGGTCAGTGTGCACCACAGTCAATCACAAACAGCTCCGCTCCCCCATTTCTGGAATACATTAATCATGCAAGCACTCAGTGAGTTCCTCCTGCAAAACCCTGATATTAACCTGATGTTATCATCTTAGGACAAACCACATTGGCCAGCAGAGATTGTGGAAAGGGAGAGGGAAGGATGCATACACAGACTCAGACCTGATTATCTTCCCTTATCATCACACCAGGGGTGAAAATTGTTCCCTGGAAGATCACTGTAATCACAGAAGAGTAAAAAATGTTACTTGGGTCCCTGTATGCAAAAGGGGTTTGCTCAGACCCCCTGCTCCCATTCTGGGACCTAAAAGCTTTCCTCTACAAACAGGAAACCCTCCTGAGATCAAAGGTTTTCCTTAGTTCCTATAAGCATCTAAATCAAATATTTTCTTTGTGCTGTTCCTGTTTGCAGGGACAGCTGTTTCCTGGGTGCTGCCCTGACCTCCAGGAGCACACAGCATCTGGGGAGCATTTCTGGTCAGGAAGCAGGGTTGATACAAGCCCTTGGCACTATCAAACAGTACAAAGGACAAGTCCTGCAGGCAGAAGATGCCCAGGGAGTCTGCTCAGGAGGTGAGCCCACAGGGTCTGCCATGGCTGAGGCAACCCTAACCCTGTCCTATGACGTTTGTTTAACCTACTTAATCCCTCTACAAAGCCTGAAGAATTTTCTGTCATCCCAAGAGGATCTCCAGAGTTCAGAGTTAGGATGAACTGTTGCCAGAATTCTGGATCTTACCAGGGAGATGACTCCAGATTATTTCACACTGTCCTGCTACTTCACCTCCAGCTTCCTTCTGCCACCCCCACCTTGAGATGCCCCAGCCAGCGGCAACATCAGGCTTTTCCGTGTCAGCTCCTTAGCAAGGAGCCAGCCCTGCTGCAGGGGAGGATGTGCATCACTGTCACACCTCTTTATGCCTGGGTCACCTGTGAACAAACCTACACCCCCCAAAAGCTGGGAGGGAAACGGGAGGGCACTGGGGAACCTGTCACACCAGCATGAGCCACGTGGCTTCAAAGCACTGTGCTGCCTCAGGACACAACTGACCCAACAGTCCCGAAGGTGGCTAAAAAAATGCTGCTGGCATCCAGAGCCTCTGCTTAGGTGAGAAAGATCACGGGGGACCCCAGGCAGCTGGAGACAGGTCTGCAACAGGGGAATTTGCCATCCTGGGGGCTGAGCAGAGCTATAGTGTTTCAGATCTCCCTGTTCTTTCCACAAGCTGTCAGCAAGGCTGCAGCTGTCACTGTCCCCGTGCCAGTGAGAGTGTGGAGCTCAGGTTACCCTGCACACCTCAGAGGAAACGCCAACAGGACGATGTGGCTGACACACATCGCAGAGATAAACAGCAGGTACCCAGAGGGGACTGCGGCTGAGGCAACTCCGTACTCTGCACCTGAGACAGGAACTGAGCTCCCAGCCGCCAATTAAAAATAGAGCCTGTTTGCTTTATGTACACTTAATTTAATATACAACAGAACAAGAAAAGGAAGTAGAAAAAACAGAATAAAATATTCTCAAAAGCAGCTTAACGTGTTTGCCCCTGAACAATCAGGTTCAGTGTAAAACAGCCCTCCAAGGTCCTGGGGAGAACATGCCGGATACCTCCAGGGAAAGAAATCCAGCTAACCCCTGACCCTTCAGTCATTCAGGACGCCTTGTGGAGCCGGGGTAGCAGCAAGGCACTGCATTTCTAAAGCACAGAGTAATTCCTCCATACAAAAGGCTGGTTAGGTGAAGGGAAATCCCTGTCAAACATGTATACCACTATGTATGCAGCAGGCAGGATTAATGTTTCATTTATTTGGGAAACAAAATCTTTCTCAGGAGAACATGTGCTCAGCAATTCTACAGCAATTCTGCCTGGCCACTCTTCAGAGAGCACTGATATGGAATTATGCACCACCTGACCAAGGGGTCCGCACTGTTTATACTCAACAGTTCAGAGAACACGTTTGAGAAAGATCAGAAAACTACCAGAAATGCGGAGATGGGCAATCTTCATCTCTCCATTCAAGACGACTGCTCTTCTGCAGCTTGGATGACTACAGAACTATTGCTGCGACACTTCAGTCTCATTGAACAATTACACCTTCAAACTGGAATCTGCCACCCCAGATGACAAGGATTTTCTCCCTGTAGTTCAGTGTCTTGCTCCAGAGACAATTCAGTTTCCTTGGAGCTGAGCTGCTCCTTTAGGAGTTCATTCACTCTGGTGCTCACTCTGAAGGCACACGCAGTATTCCTCTTCAAAAAGTGCACTTCAGTCCTCAGTTGGGAAAAGTCCAAAAAAAAGAGTTCTGTCTACTCCTAAGACTCAATTGTGTGTCAGTACCTGGCATCCTGAATCAAAATCTGCTGGCTGCGATACCCTGAACTGGCACAGAGTGTGGGGTTTTAGCAATTTTCCTTTCAAGGCTCCTGTTGCCTTAAAGCAAAGTCACTGTGAGCTCAGTTAGAGCAGAGTGGTCAAACTGCAGTGAGGAAAAGTGTCCCAAAACCAGTGTTGTGCCTGGCTGAGCTCCTTGCTTTCTCACTCTCTTTTTGCTTATGTCTGGCACCTGGTACCCAAGTCACGACCAAGAGAAGAGGGAATGACAGCTCCTTTCAGCAAGGCCATAGAAAATCTCATCTTCCTTCTTTCAGCCCCAAAGGTAGCTCACTGGAGAAGTAGTTTAGCACAAGCCATCACTTGCAGCTTTCTATGATAAATTACAGCTGCTAGTGAGAGGCACCGTGCCAGGAAAAAAAACTGCAATGTTTGTCTACTGCTTTGATATGACAGAATTATTCACGTACCAGCTGGATTTTTTCAGATTTATCTTTGATTCTTACAAATGCAGTCACTCTTGTTGAAGAAGAAGCTGCATAAAGCACAAGTTGTAACTTCTGAAGTCCACAAATGATGGGGGTTTAAAGCTAAGAGCAAAGTGGTAAGAACCAAATTGCTCTTCAGTCCTTGGTGTGATATGACCTGATACTGGAGAACTGCATTTCAAACCATCTGATCAAATAGGACAGCAAAAGGCAAGGGTTTCTCTTCAGAGGAGTCAAAACATTTCATTTGTCTGCAAGTGCGTAACAGCCAGCGCTCTGGAAAGGCAGGCGGAGGGAAGCATTCCCTTTGCACAGCGGCTGAACCTCAGCACGTCACAACAGCACTGTGAGCAGCACAGCCTCGGGAGCTGCAGTCGCCACCTGAACAGGCAGTGAAAGCACCAACACCAAACCCAAAGTGCTTCAGCAGAGCAAGGAATTGCTCTGGAGTGAGGCAGCCTTGCTTGCTCCTGTGCCCGGCTGGAAATGCTTCTGCACTACACTAAGTCTGGCCCTGACACACGCCTCTGAAAATCTTAACAGTTTGCTGTACAATTTCCTTACTCAGTCCAGGTTTTCAGTCTTCTCCTTTAAAGCAAATTAAGAATAGTTACCTCTAGCATTCACACCAGAATTTAGTTTTCTTTCTTTGTTGCCACTAGATCTTTAATTTAGATATTTAAAATCTTGTTAGATGGGCTTTGAGCAATACTAAATTCCTCCTTCCCCATGATTTTACACACCCTTTTCTCCCAGGGCAAGGCAGTAACCAGACCCATCCTTATCTTATATGTGCTCAGGACTGAGGCAGCAGCAGAGTGATGCTGAACATCTGAGCTCTGCTGTTTCCCCAGGACAGCAATTTCTCCTTGGACTGCTCACTAACACACAGGCCAGCTGAGCAATGGGCAGGTGAAGGAGATAATACAGACACCCGGGTGCAATTTCATAGTTTCTTCTACTATTTCACATTTCAGAATTGAACAATGTACTGACCAAACAGCCGTGGCAGTAGGGGATGTCTGCCAGCCTCACTGCAGACACAGGCCACAAGAGGAGATCCATCCACTCCACAGGGCAACAGAAAAGCTAATGAGCATTCTCACTTTTTGAGATTTTGGAAGTGAGCTGTCCTAGCAAATGAACCAGGTGAAAAACATCACCAAACTCTTGGTACTTCCCAGTCAAGCCGATAATCACCATTCGATACCATATGATCTCAGCAAACCAGCTGCTGATGCTTTCAAATGTGGAAAACAAAGTAAGAAAAAGAAACAAAGAGCTTTGGGTGCAGCCTCTCTTCCCTGCATCTTATCATCCCACTGCAGGTTAATTAAAAGCCATCCAAAGACAGGGGTAAACCAATCAAGGCTTCAGTGATTATTTCATCTCTCCCTGCCTAGAGAGTACCTACAGGACCAGACCCTAATTTAAGGTTCTTGCTTTGGTAACATTAGGCATCTCAAATTGTTTTCATCTTTCCTATGATTTCACAATTCTTCAAGGCACCTCCTTACACTTTCAGGCTGTAACACTTTCTCCCTCCTACCTTTCCCATTAAATTTATTTCCAAGCTTCCCCCTCCACAGTCTCAACTCCAGGAACTCAGTGTGAGAACGCAAGTCACAGAAGGCTCCTGGCCCTACGGATTCCCTCAAGTATTACACAAGATAAAGCATTGCTGTTGCCATCAAGAGTCACCAGTGAGTCCTCTCCTTCCTACCCCAGCGCAGGAGTGCTGGGAACGCCCCAGCCAGAGGCAAGGGCAGCACAGCACAGAGACAGAGAGCTCCACACTCTGCGCCTGAGACAGGAACTGGGCTCCAGGCCCCCAGCAACACGCAGACAAGTCTTGCATCTCATCTCTGCACCCACAACAGACACCCCACGTGCGTCAGCAGCTCCCTTGATGTATTCCAACCTGCTGAATTTGGTCACATTTCAACAATAAATAAAACTCGTTCTGTGAGAAGGCAAACTGTTACCAAATTCCCAGGGGTTGGACACCCTCCTTACAGAGCTGTGCAAGAACAATTTTCGTGCCATAGCATGAAGCTTCATTCAATTCAACCCACATGTACTAAACATGTCCACATGGACATTTGTACTAAAAAAACAGAAGAGACAAGACACCAGATAAAAAAGGCTTAAAATCCACTTTAATAATGCATTCCTGTAACATTCCTCAGACAAACTCAAACTTTTTAGTGGGACAATTACAGTTTGTGTTCAAACAGTTTACACTAAATGAAAAATCTTGTAGTACTTCTACACAAAAGACAGGCAAGGTTAGGATTATACAAACATTTGTTTCAGTTAAATCTTCAGCATGAGATACAGTATCTTTTTTTTCCAATAGATTGTACTTTACTACCAGTAAAAATAAAGAGATACAACACGTTATCAAAAAAATCCATCCAAACAAGAACCTCCCAGCCATTCCGGCTGCACAACAGTCAACTACTTCAAAGAAACAAATGGTCCAGGTAAAAAGAGTAACTAACAAGTTAGGAGGAAAAAAAAAAAAAAGAAAAAGAAACAAACAGAATCTCCCCCAATTCACTACATGACGGATCATTTGGAGCTATATAAATTTACAAAATCATGGGAGCTGCAAAGTACCCAAATGCTGCCCTAGTTCTCCAGAGACTTCCCTGTGCTCTTAAGCAAGGTACACTACACTAGAAAAATGCCAAGACATACTGAAATTTTATCTAATTTAGTCTCATGATTTCAGCTGGAAATAGGAAACCTGGAATGGTCAAGGCATTAGGGTCCTTGCAAGATTTTACCGCTACTGAACAACCACGGCAGCCTCCCAGAATCCATTTTTCACTCTGAAATTAGGAATGCACCACATGAAATTTTCTAAAACCTTTAACCAGTCAGACTGCACTCCCCTTGTCCTAGAGTGGCTTTACCAAAACAGGCCCTAATTAACTATCTTTAAAACGTCCCCCCTCCCCCCCAACTTGAACCCTGCGTGGCCTGCCAAGATTTGTCTCTTTGGGGCGTGTACAGGGGATAGCTTAATCCTGTTAGTATCTGCGGCGCTTGTTAGGGCCAAAATCCCCCCCTGGATTTCCTCTGTTGAAGGCAGGCGGGTTCCCTCCCATCGCTCCAAGGCCTTCCATGGCTCCACCCTGCCCGAAGCGGTCTGGAGGTGGTGGTGGAGTCTTAGAACGAGGACAAGTGCAGAAGATGAAGGAAGAAAAGGAAGAACAAAGGGCAGTTAAAAGCCATTTGAATTTATTCAAATCCTACCATGATTCCACAATTCCAGCTGACCTCGCTGCAAACCTTCACCCCACCAAAAACATCCCCACAGTCCCAAACCGGGACTGACAGGAGCCCTGCAGAACCAAGTCCCTCTCCCCACAGAGCCTGCAGTCAGGCACACGGGGACAGGGTACAGCTCCTCACAGACCAGGCCCGGCTGTGCAGCAGGGGAACCATCAGAACTCCCCTTCACCTTCCCCTCCTGGCTTCATCTTCCCCGTTAACTTCCTTGTGTAGTGCACATTCCCTTATCCTCAGCTGCTTTGTTGTCCCTACCCCTTAGGTACAAAACCTTTTGGACAAATAAAACTGTTCTTTATGACAAAAAAATATCTGTGTCATAGCAGTCACGACAGAGCAGGAAGTCCGAGTAGGAAGGTTTGCAGCAAAACTGTTTATTAGACCGTATCATAAAAACCACTGAAGGAAGATGAACTTTCGGGACAAACTTTACTATGACTGCTGCTATTTCTGCTGGTGACTGGAAGTGCAGGCACTGTGGGAGGACCAACCCTCTGTATGACAGAGAGGAATGACAGATGCCACAAAAGCCACGGTCTATTGCAAAGCCCTGCAGTAAAGTTCGAAACTAAATCAAATATAAATATTTTTAAAGGCAAACAAATAAGCATAACCTCCACTGATTCTTTGCTCTTGATCTGCTAAGCAAATTAGCTGAACTCATTGTAGCCTGCGAGCACAGGAGAGAACTGTTTTTAAAAACGGCGATGAACAGAACACTCCTTGGCTTTACGCCTGCAAGAATCTGCACTCAAAAAACTCTCCATTTAACAAACTGCTTCCCATTAGGTCATCTAAAAATAACCATATATTACTGCTAACATCTTTCTAACAAGCATTTTAGCACTAGCTGTCTTGGAAGTAAATTAAGCAGCTATTATACTCAGCTCACTCTCCTAAAAATTATCAGCTAGTAACAAGACAAGATTAACTTCTAAAGATTTCAGCAGGAGTGAAGCCACAGGTCTGGGTAGACAAAGAAGCTTCAACTTCAGCAACTAGTGCTTAATATTGGAAACAACATAATCTGCATTTTAAAGGTGTGCACAAAAAGCAGATGGAGATGCATTACCATTCCCATGGCTCCATCAGGGATCATAGCTCCAGGACCAGCAGCAGGCGGCGCAGGAGCTGGGACATTGGTACCACCCATAGCTCCTCTATTGTTCATGCCAATGGTACCTGGAAAAGAAAACTGAGGAATGCTCCTGGCACACACACACGGTGAGCCACAAAACACTGTTCCACACAGGGGCAGAGTCCCGCACTATTCACCAGCTTTGCACTGCTCGGCCAAGCAAACTGATCTTGCTTTACAGCATGTTATGTTTCCTGTCACATGAATACTTCCTCTTACTAGACCGGGAGATTACTTTGACTGAGTTTCTAAATAAGATGCCAATAAAATGAGATCACTGAAAAAAAAGTGCAGATTTTGTAGGAGAGGAAAGGAACATGCACAGGAACAAAGAATACTCTTACCTCCCATACCCATCTGTCCCATTCGCATGTCTGGTGGCTCCCTCTGGAAAGACAGACACTCATTTCAACTGATAATCAGGCTTTTGAAAAATGTAATTATACAAATTCAAAGAGTTCTGAGGATTTACTACTGAACAATGTGTAGAAAACTAATTCCCAGGGTAAATTTCAAAGAAAGACAGGAGCACCTTCACATGATAGCTGCTGAATGAACAGGTCTTATTTAAAATATCTCATTCTAAAAGATTGTTTTTCAGAATGATAATAAAACATTCGGCAGCAAAGCTGCACATGCAGCCTTTACCAAAGATATCTTGATGGAAAGATGTGCTAGAAAGCAGTAGTAACACATTAGATAGAATTAGTTCTGCTACTCCCTCAGCATAGCTGAGAAGCTTTTCCTGTTGAAAGGATGCAAGCTTACATAAAGACACAGCACTGGGTCACTTGCATTAAAATGCCATTTAGCGAGTTCAATTTCCCTTTTATTAACCAAGCATCAGGAACACCTGACACAAATCTCTCTCACTGCAAGACCAGGAGCACATCCTCATTTCCGTGAGGGCAGTTACCTTTTTCACAGGTGGTAACTGAAGACAGATTTCACTTAATCTGTAGCGTCAGTGTCACTATTTATCATTCGAAGGCAGTATTATTTAGAGGAATCAGGATTTCTGCTACACAAGGAGAGTATTCCCACATTTGGCTCAGCCATGCTTTTGGCCCTTTTCGTTTAACATATATATATATATTTAGCTATTTTGCCTAGGGGCCAAGTTCTCACTTGCATTAAACACTTGCCCCCCCACTGTATCAATGCCGTGACACCACCTGAGCAGCACTACAGCTGCCTCCACAATACAAAGTGGCTGGGACTGGAAACAGATTGCAAGGCATTTCTCTACAGAACCAGAGATACTGGTATTAAAAGGCAGGTTACCACCCATTACATTAAAAAAGTACTCGACCAGCTGAGTGTTAAGTACAAGCATAAACCACGCCTGCAGCAGTGCCTCACGTTGGGATCATTTCATCGTGACTAAGACAGACTGCAGGCTAGGGATATAGCCAGGCATATAATCATAACAGGGTTCTGCTGCAGTGCTTCAGGACACTGTGTGTTGCTGTTGGAATAAAATTAGTCAGCGTACATTTTTCTGTACAGCGATACAGCTACAGAGGGTCCTACGTGAAGAGCAGTGGAGCAGAACTGCGGGATTTATGGTTTCCAGGCTAAACTGTTTTAAGATTGGATGGAGTCAATAATTTAGGGTAGAATGCACTACTGATGTACAGTCCTCCAACCAAGTTAAAAATTCACAGAAAGCTGTGCTGTGGAAGGGAAAAATCTACTGTGAGTGTACAGTTGTAATGGAAATGGAGAAGCACTCGTACCGCATCAGCAAAATTCCCTTTAAAGCCTTCCTGCTGGCGTCTCATCATCTCTTCTTGCTGCCTTCTCATTTCCTCTTCACGGCGCCTGCGTTCCTCCTCTTGCCTGTAAAAAAGGTCCAAGGATGCTCGGCACAACATACACCAACCACCTGCATCACTGTGTTGCAGCGCTGCCTCACGGATCTTGACTGAAAACCTTACACTTCCAGCACTTTCAGTTTTGAGGAGCTCATTTAAAAAAAAACAAAACAAAACAAAAAAACCCAAAAACACGAGACACTTGTGTGCATGTGTCTCCTGAGGAGCAGCTGAGGGAGCTGGAGGGGGCTCAGCCTGGAGAAAAGGAAGCTCGGGCGGACCGTATCACTCTCTACAACTCCCTCAAAGGAGGGTGGAGCCAGGTGGGAGTCAGTCTCTTCTCCCAGGTAACAAGTGACAGGGCAAGGAAACGGCCTCAAGTTGCATCAGGGAAAATTTAGATTTGATATCAGGGAAAATTTCTTCACCAAAAAGGTTACAAAGCAGTGGCACAGGCTGCCCAGAAAGTGGTAGATTCACCATCCCTGGAAGGATTTAAAGGATGTGTAGATGTGGTGCTCAGGGACACGGTAGGGCTTGGCAGTGTTAGATTTACAGCTGAACTCACTGATCTTAGAGAAGTATTTTCCAACCTAAATGATTCTATGTACACAGCAGCTCCCAAATGTGTGCTGACTACATGCAACATCATGCATCAAGCCTGACAGCTCTCGAGCCCCTTCTATTACACAAATAGTCTGATAATCTTCCTGGAGCTTCTCAAAACGACCCCAAGACAACGAAGTGCTACAATGGAGAGAGAAATCTCTTCGACTAAGTTACCCCTCAAATGAAAATAGATATGCTGGAAGGGGATTTCCCAATCTGCAGCACTGAAGCCACTAAATCACAACACAAAGGAGCTTAACTGAGACACAGAACTGTGAGGAAGCAAACTAATCAATGGAAGAAACTCCTAACCCTTCCATCATCCACCAACTGTACACTCTCCCTATCAACAATAAGGCCCAAAGTAACAGCCACACTTCAGGTAGTGATTAAATTGTCACAATGAACAATTACGTGCAGTGAAGAGGTGTTTTATTCCACTGTGGATTCACAGCATTTCACAGCCTGCCCCCTTACCTGAGTTCCAACTGTTTACGTTTTTGTACTTCTTGGTTATGCAATTCCTCCATTCTCCTCAGCTCCTCCTGGCGTCTCATTAAGTCTGTGTAAGAAAACAGTAGAAAATGCAATCAAACTCATCTCCCATGCCACCTCTTATGAATTTCTGAACTAGGACCTTAACGCACAAGAGAAAAAGGTATCAGAGCCTTCACCAATACAGTAACATCTCTCCATGTTACATCCACCAAGATTCAGTGCTAGGTCCTGCCCCTGGGTGACAACAACCCCCTGCAGCTCCAGGCTGGGCACAGGGGCTGGAAAGTGTCCGCTGGGAAAGGCCCTGGGGGTGCTGGTCAGCAGCAGCTGGACATGAGCCAGGTGTGCCCAGGTGGGCAAGAGGCCAATGGCACCGGGCCTGTCCCAGCCATGGTGTGGCAGCAGGACCAGGGCAGTGACTGTCCCACGACCGGACACTGGTGAGGCCACTCCTCAAATCCTGTGTCCAGCTCTGGGCCCCTCATGACAAGAAAGACATTGAGGGGCTGGAGCGTGTCCAGAGAAGGGAACAGAGCTGGAGAAGGGTCTGGAGCACAGGGGTGATGAGGAGTGGCCGAGGGATATGGGGGGGCTCAGCCTGGAGAAAAGGAGGCTCGAGGAGACTTTACTGCTCTACAAGTACCTGAACAGAGGTTAACCGTTGCACTTGCTGGTCTTTTCCACCTAAAGGATTCCTTGATTCCATTAATTTGCTGCTACCATGCTTGGTTACAAGAGAAGCAACCAGCACAGCTCACCTGCAGTGGGCTCTAGCCAGCCTACTGAGCCACCCACTCCTAGAGGGCGCAGGGCCCTGTTCCCACCCTGTGTTTATCTCTGACTGGTACCTTGCCGCATGAGCATCACTTGGTGCTCGTGGCGAGCTGCTTCCATTTCCATTTCCAGCTTCTCCCGAGCTTCCTTGATGTTGCGATCTACTTGTTCCTGCTGCTGCTTCTCCATTTCTATCAAAGCCTTCCAACGCATGGCGTATTCATATTCAAAGCTGCCAGGCTGTGCAAACCGAGGAGGCTGCTCACGCTCCCTGTCAAACAATGAAGAGCTAGTGAATGCTTCAGGAGAGCAAGGAGGAACCAAGAAAACTCCATTTGTGTGTTAAATGCAATAGCAGGCCCTTTAAACAGCTGTGCCTGAGACACCAGTTTGTCTGCCCCTCAGGAATCATCTTATTCCTGCATGGAAACTGTCCTCCTCCATAACAAGCAATGACACTGCTTTCGTAAGAGATTCTGCATAAGGAGATTTAGAAATACCCTTGAAAGCAACAGCCTTTGCTCCCGCTGTACATCTTATGGACGGATGCACTTCAGAAACAAGTACTGCCCAAATGTGCATGTTATTTTCACTTTGCACCTGTAGCACAGGACTATTCCTAATTCAGTCACCCACCTCCTGAAGCTTTCATCTTCCTTACTTGAAAAATTCATGAGCTCACATGATTTGCTAATGCCAACTGCTCAGATCACAGGATTCCTACTTATACTGGGAAGCCTTGTAAGACTGTGGTCTTACACCTGCATAGCTCTACAATATCCTAATGCTAGTCACATAATTCCTTAAATTTCTATTGTGAGTTCAAGTGTTTCCTACACAGACTTTCTGTAATACTTCCCAGGCAATCTCCTGTTATCTGTGTTATCCCAAATTGACCTAATATTTTATTCCAACAACCGAAATGGACTTATGCAAAATATGTGAAGGCTGCCAGTCTTATCCAGCGCTGTGGATTCAAAACCACTGTTTTCTTTCAGCCAATCATGCAAGAGAACAGTGTACGGAATTCTCCTTCCAAAGTCAGGTCACGTTCACAGGAAAAAGGAGGACCTGATGAGCACTGATGAGCCACCCTTCTAAGACTGAGGCACCAGCCCACAGGCACTCTCATCTGTTGCATCCCAGGCACGTACTTGTGATATTGCTGGTTTTTGATGACTAGTTTCTCTGGTAGACCCTCCTCATCATCATACTGATCCATGGGCTCCACAGTGACAGGACGAGGGAATCTATAAAGAAAATAGGAGGCGCTTTCAATAAAACTCAAGAGCAAGCTTGCAGTTTTGGAAAGTATATGTACTAAGTCTGAACTTACACTGCTCTTAGCACTGCTCAAAGAAACTCACAGCAGTTGGGGATCTCAACCAAAGCGAAACCAGAAATCACTTTGAACACACTTTTCTTTTTTTTTTTCTATAATAGGAGTGGAACTGTTAATCAAAATCCTTGTTTAATCTAAACCACAATTGTACTGAGAGAAGAGTATTTGTAGTTACTGGTTCAAAATAACAGCTTAACTGGAATCCTGACATGCTCCAGTAGGATCTACGGAGCATGAAGTCTTGTCTCTAGAGGGGCACAAGTCCATCTGTGCCTTTTTATGGCTGTCTAAAGCAGAGAGTCACTACCCCGCTCCTCATGGGAGGCTGCAGGCTGTACCATCCAGTCAGACTCTCCCGGTGAGACCACCATGTGCTACTGTTGCTTGGCAACTGTGCTCTAGGAAGGCCCGCTGGGCCCTCGTCTGCATTCCCACCCCCAGGGAAGGCACGGGTGCACTTCACAGCAGACGCTGCAGATGGATGCTTCTGTCCTCCTGGCTTCTGCAAGCAGAACAAAGTATTGGCCTGGTCTCTGGGTCAGCCCTCCATCACAGCACTGACACTGCTCATTCTCAGCGCAAGCAGCAGCCCAGCTCCCCATGAGCTCCTCAGTCCCATGTGCCAGGGCTGGGGAAATGAAGAGTCAATCCTGTTGTGCCAAGCAGCAATGGGTAGCCAGGCTCCACCAGGAAGGGAGGATATGGAAGACTAAAATCCCTTCCCTCAGCTGAAGATCCATAATACAGCTTTTCACTTTGATGCGACATATTCCGTTATTAATAATCTTATTTTCTAACATGAACCAACTTTAAACAGTTTATTTAGCTTTCCTGTCTTGAACTAGGACAAACCAGAACAAGTTTAATCAAAACCAAACCATAACTAGAGAGGAACAACAGACTTGCTTGTGGTCCTCGATATCAGAACCTACTGTACCGATAGCTTTATAAAGAGACTGAATGTTAACCTCAGTTATACATTCGTAGTGATTAGTTTTGCATATCACTTTTAAAAATCTGTTTTCATGGTTCTTCCAGGTAGAGAATTCTGAATCAGCAAAAGCTCCACAACAGTAATCCTTCTGTAGAGCGCTACCCACTATGCTGGTTATCCTCAAGTAGTCTCAGGGAGAAAAACAGGTATTAAAATAGGAAAAGGCAAAACCTGCTTTTTGAAACTGAATGTGCTTGTGTACAGCTGTGCCACTGCAGATCCACAGGACATGAGAAGCACAAAACTTAAAAAATTACTTTAAAAATTAGCAGTATAGCCCCATTTCAGGAAGAGTTCTAGTCACAAATTCTAAGAGCATAATACAAAATGTACAGTAATCTTTTCCCAAGAGACCAGAAATGGCTCCCTCTTAACAGAGCAACAAACTGCTCCGTGGAATGCAACTAGAATTAGTCATTTGCTTGAGCAAGTTCACATAATTATGGAAGAACATGCTTTTCTGCCTTATTACATTCAAGCACAGGGAAAACAGATCATAACGCTGAAAACTTCAGACAATCTAATCCATCTGAGCACCCTCTCCAACAGATCCCATGCCCACAGTGGCATTCCACCCCAGCAGTGCATGCTGCCGTGTGGGAATCCCATCCCAAGACTCTCCCCTTTAGTGACCCACAGAATACAATTAAAACACTTGAGCTTTGTTTCCAAACAAATTACATGGATGGTCTCTGAAACAGGTCCTGTTCTTAACGGCTGCTTTAATTGCCTTAAGGTTGTCTTATAGAGAAAGAGTTTATCTGGCAGTTTAGTGCACTTACCCCACCAGCAGCTTCCCAGAAGGAAGTTTTCAGACCTGAGCTTCACTACAGACTGTCTCTTGTTGGAACAAAGCTAAATAAAGTTCTCCCCAGGCCAATCCCCTCGTGCCCCACCTGTCCCACTGTGGTGTTAAGACCCAGCGTTCACCAGCCAGTGCCACCCAACCTGCACACGCCAGCAGAGCACCTCTCACCGTCCGCACTTACGTAGTTAGCAGGAAAGACCCATCACTACATCTATCCAGCGCTTTCCTAGCAGCAGGCTTCCCTGAGAACTCCACAATGCCTTTCCCAGAGGATCGTCCTCTGTCATCCACAATAACCACAGCCCTTTCCACCTGGCCAAACACCGAGAAGGCTTCCTCCAGGAGCTCGTTGGACACAAACTGAGGCAGGTTCCTGACTGTGAGCGAGGCGCTGTGGCAGGCAAAGCGCACGCGGAGCTGCTTCCCACGGAGAGGCATGTTGTCCAGTTCCACCTTGGCAATCTCGGCCAGAGTGCGAGTTTCCTGCAGATAAAAGCAGCCACCATTAAAACTCCCAGGGAGGCACGGAATTAGCTGGTCACAAAACACAAGCTTATTTCTCCGTAACGAGTACTTCAAAAAGAAATAAATGATTCTCTCACAGCTTGGTAAGAAGTGTGCCAAGGAAACACAGCTATTCCTTATCATCAATGACTGAACAGGCAGAGTTTGGGGGCGGGGAGGGTGAGAAATACATAACAAACACGTAAGTTTAGTCCAATGGGCAGTATGAACTAAGCAAACAATTAAATTATCATTATCACATATAATAAAAATAAATACACTTAAAAAAATTATCAAGATTCAACTATTAACCAAGTCTGATTAGGAAATGCTGATAGTATGACAATCCATGAAAGACCTTCTGTGCCACTTTCACACCTTTCCACTCATTTAAGTCACCACCAAGCAGCTGCACGACAGGAAAGCGGCCCAGTCGTGGGTGTGGGAGCCTCACCCACCCTCCTCAGGGCTTTCAGAAAGGTGGTGCAGGAGCCACAGAAATCTGAGCACCCCTCTATGGTGGGGTGGTTCTACCTCCCTTCCAGACACACTTCAACGTGATGATCCAGAGATCCCCCACCTAAAGAGCATTAATCACTCCAGGAATACTGCATGACAAACTATGCCCATAGGAATTACATATTCCAGAAATAGAGAAGTTCACTTTGTCTATAATAGCATCATATTCATGTGGGTTTTTTTCTGCTTTCTACCAGCTGATTTCAGAATAAATTTATCAGATCTCTCATAACTCCTGCCACAAGCTGCCTAAATTCACATTTCTTTTCATAAAAGCCTCTAGACAAACCACTTGGAAGCTAATCCCATATTCCAGGTTACTAAGATCATCAGCAGGTTTAATCAGCAAGCCATCTGAACATCTACCACTTTCCATTAGCAGTACTGCTCCGGTGTGAGCCACCACCACAAGAACTCCCCAAAGGTGCCAAGTCACTCACCAGCCTGATAAAACCAAAGCCTTTGTCCTTGTGTATGAAGACTTCCCCTGCCTTGCCATACTTCTCAAACAACTTTCTCATCTCTTCCTCTGTAATATCTGGGGGCAGATTCCCCACAAAGAGACGGCTTCTTTGGGTGAAGGTCTTTTCACCGGGTTTCCGGAAATTCTTCAGGTCAATAGTCAGGCCTTCATCTGAGGGGAATAAGGTACACAGCTGCTCTACAGTTGGGGGGATAAATTTTATTAGGTTTCATCACAGTGACCACAGAGACACAGGATAATACAGGTAACACCACATGTTCACTTTGGTCTCAAGCCTCTCCAGCAATCTCTCCAGCAGAAAGGTAGATTTATTTTAGAATGGTCCCATAGTTTTTTTTAAAGAAAATTGAACCTCAGTGCTCATTAACACCAGTGAATGACAGTCTAGAACTGGAGAAAATAACACACTGCAGCTTGAAATAACATGAAGTATTTCACTCAAACTTTTTGAGATCTGGTCAAGATAACTGGCCCACAAAAAAAAAAAAATCAACTGTAGTCACAACACAGTATTTTGCTATTACAACACCAAGAATTACAGAAAAGCCACAGTTTAGCCAGAAAAAAATATTTTTTTACTCCAAAATACCCCAAAACAACTCCAGGGACCTAGAAAAAGATGAAAATAAGAGGGAATTGTGTTCAGACAGGTAACATTACAGATAGCTGTCATTCTATGAGATGGGTTTCAGAGTATGGGGTTTCGAGCTGAAGAGAAGGCTGGAATAGTGAAAATAGTGGGGAAAAACCCCCACCCAAAACTCAAAAAAACCCCCACCCCAAAATCCAGCCACATAGGTAAAACCTCAGAAAAACTTTAAGATTAATTACAAAAAAACCTCTATTCCGTAAATTATCCTACAAGGGATTTTTAAAGCTGGAAAAGACCTCAAAGATCAAGCCCAAGGTTAAAATCTTTCCTGAGAGATCCAAGAGAAACAAACACAAACAGTAACATTCTCAAATCCCCACAGGAATATACAATCTTTAACCCTTAATTCAGCAGGAGTCCAGCATGACCCTGAGAGCTCCGTTATGTGCCAGACACAGGGGTGGATTTGGCATCACTTTATCTGCCTGTGCCCCATTTTTTTAAACACACAGAGACCTTCACCACACTGGGCTACAGGGCACAGAAAGCAACTCCTTGGCTTTGCAGAGGACACAGTTCATGGTCACACATATAAAATAAACTGTGAATGTAAATGGCTCGATTCCAGCTACAAAGCCGGGCACTAAATGAGAAATGTCCATGCAAAGACAATGCATGCAAGACACTCAAGGACAACCCTTTCCTAAGCACAGCTCCACAGCAAACGCTAAATAACCAGACTGAGAGCGCACCTAGAGAAGAGTAATGAGATTTAGTTATCTACTTCACACAGCAAAGCTGCAGAGTGAAATGTTTTGCCTGTTCACAGCATTACCACAAGTATTTGGGGATCAATTGCAAGGCCTGTGGATACAACAGGAGGTACTTGGAGCAGTTACACTCAGTGGCACACAGAACACCGCTGTTCTGCCCCAGGAGATCCATGCAAAGGAGTGAGACACACTCACTCACTACAAGCTGATCCCTGTGGGAATTCCCCAGTACAGCTGTACTGTTATTGTTTTCAACCTGGCTGGAAACGACTGCTCTGCTACCCTCGTCTTTTATTGTCTGGGAACTGAGAAAGAGCCTGTTCAACTCGACCACCTAATAAAAACACGCACGATTGCTACCAGCCCAGTATCTTTGACACACACAAAAAAAATCCACACAGAGTGTACAGGTGACTTCTACACGTTTTTGTTCTGAACAGCCAAAGTATCCAAACTTTAAAAAAAACCACCCACATCTAATAAAACTAAAGCACTTTTTTCCCTCCAAAAAAATGCTAAGGGCGATGTCTCGCCGCCGTACTTCTGAACTATCAGGTTAGATCAGCTCAGGCCCCTGAAGCGATGAACGCCTCCCGTCCCAGCCCACAAGCAGCCGCTCTGGAGCGCCGGTCCTCACTGACCAGAAAACCCGGAAACCCGCTGGAGCAGAACGGCTTCCGTCAATGTCAGCTTAAATACTGAGGAAAGTCGGGTATGTCCTGGTTCCCCACTATAAAAAAATTCAGACTTAAGGGGCGCCTGCAGATCGCTGTGACAGCGTTCTCACTACAACAAAATCTTTACCGAGAGCAAACTTACTTCTCTAGTAATCTGGTAATTGCTCTAGCAATCAAGCTTCTTAAGTTTCTCGTTTCCTAAGGAAACCTGTACTCAGAAGCCATCTGTTATGCCCGGGGAAAAAAAAAGGAACCAGACAATGAAGGACAGAGCTTGTTATACTCGCAACGTTTACAGACACACTGTCAAAAACGCAGTGACTTCCAAATTTTAAGTGGTCTTTTCCTGAGATTTTGAGACAAAAAAAGAACCTCTGTAACACTGCCCAGTTTTGGGAACGCAAGAAACTTAGGAACACAAGAAACTTAGGAACACACGCCACGGGAGCTGCGTGTACATTCGAGCAGACTGAGCAAAACCAAAAGAAAACCCACAAATACAACCCAGAAGCAATTAAAACCGTGGTTTCCAACAAGAGGAAAAAAACTTGTATAGCAGGAGGTGCTGTAGCCTGCTTGAGAATCTAAGAATTTTTTGTTTTAACTTGGAAAACCGGGTTCCTTTTGTTCCTGCCGAGACCTGTTGCACCCCCGAGGGCCGCAGCTAACCCGAGGGTTCCCGCTGCACCGAAGCGGTCGCTCAGCGCCTACCCAGAGCGGGGCCGGGCGGGCCCCCGCGGCGGGCCCGGGACTCACTCTGGCTGTTGGCCTGCTGCCCGTTCGCGGGGATGGACGGCGGCGGGTGCTGCTGGTGCTGCTTGCGCGGAGCGTGGTTCTGCTTCTCCATGTTGAACCCCTTGTTGCCCTGCATCTTCTCCACCTAAAAGCAACACGCGCACGGTCGGGAAGCGGCCCGGAGCTCGGTCTCGGCTGGCTCCCGCCGGCCCCGCGTGCAGGGGCGGGGCGGGCCGCGCA
>VYZT01036585.1:3015-20873 GCA_013400735.1 Pomatostomus ruficeps
AAAAGAAAAGAAAAGAAAAGAAAAGAAAAGAAAAGAAAAGAAAAGAAAAGAAAAGAAAAGAAAAGAAAAGAAAAGAAAAGAAAAGAAAAGAAAAAAGAAAAGAAAAGAGAGAGAAGAATTCTAGGAGAATATTCAGTGCTGCAAAATATTTCGTGTGTGAGTGGCGAAGGGTTTTGGTGCAGGCATATCCCTCCGTATCGAAGTTCTTGGGCGAAGGCCCCCGCGCTGTGGAAGTGGGGGAGGGGGTTTATGTAGCCAAAACAAGCCAGAGCCTCCAGCAGAGGATTTCTAACCACAGGTACCCTCTGATGTCTCCACAGCGGTTCCCGGCCCCCGAGGGGAGCCCGCACGGCCTCCACCCAGGTCGGGGTTGACGGAGGCTTGAATCGGGCCGGGGGAGCGCTGGGGGTTACCTCGAGATCACCCCCGGGGAGATCCAAAACGACAAAGGGACGGCGAGCAGCCGTGGCAGCAGGACTGTGGGGCCGGTGGACGGAGCAAACGGAATCGCGGTCCCCGGCCCCTCCATCTCACCCTGGGTGGCGGAACCGGAGTCGCGGGGGGCCCGTGACGAACCTCTTCCAGACACAACACCCGCACCCAAGGGCGCTGCGCCGGGGCCGGGGCAGCGATGTTCCGTATTCCCTGGGGCAAGGAAGAGTGGGGGGAAATCCTGTGCGTGGGGTCCGGGCGCCGTCGGGACACAGACCCGATACAGCCCCAGCACCCCCCGTTCCTCCCCGCCGCCCGGGAGAAGTGTACCGGGAAATTAACTTTTTCCACCTGTTTTCCCCCCTTCCTCCGGAATCCTCAGGCGGACGAACAGTTACTCCCTGCTAGCCCCATGACTTCAGGTTTGTCGCCACAGACAAATGCCTGAGCAGCGGCGTGATCTTCCCCTTCACGACCCGTCCCCGAGGGGCGCCCCGGGGGACCTTCCCGGTGGAACGCGGCGGTCTAGGCACTCCTGGAAGATGGTGGTGGGGGCTGAGCAGTGCCTTGCAGTACGTGTTCCCGTGGGGGCGGTGAGGGGCCGCGGGGGGCGCGGTGACCCCCCGAGCCCTGAGCCGCCGCTGTCCTTGGTGCTGGGCCCGCCCCGAGAGCCGCCGGGTCCTGCTGCCACCTGGGTAGCGGACTCCGAGATTCCCCGGGAAGAACAGCATCCTGCCCCTCGCTGTCTACCCTCCCGCGCCGGCGCTTGTCGGGAACGGTCTTGGCGTTGCTCAGACCACCGAGTCAGTGGCGTGGAGAGCCCATGGGAAACACCGCAATGAGCACCGCGCCGCCACCCACTGTGCTCACTGCTCGCAGTTCTGCACCCCACCTTCCCGCCGAGAGGATACATGCTAAACTGGGAGAAAGTACAAAGGAAACGATTTATAGTCCAAGTAGCCATCACCATACAAAAAACTCCCAAACAACCCAACCCCCCAAACAACAAAATACCCCACCAACATCTGAAGCACCTATCAAGAGGTGTGTGAGGGGTAGATTGCTCCCAGTCACTGGCAAAACTGGCAACAACTGGCTTGCTGCGAAGAGCCAGATCAGTGTTTGCAAGTTCGGTGTGATGTTAGGGGCTTTCCCACAAGCAGTAGGCAAACAGGCCTGGACACAATATTGTGGGCTATGTTATATTTGTTACCTGCATGTTGTGGGGAGACATGGAGGACCCTCCATATCAAGGGCTTTACTATAGAAAACATCATTGTTTGGCAAGTTGAGTTGGAAGGAGAAGGCATAAAGCAGTCCCAGGTGGAGGGGAGATGAGCAGGAAGCTTATTTATCTAATTGTAGCTGAGATAGCAGCTTTAAGGAAGACAGAATCTGAAGACAGCCCTTTACCAGGCATTGGGGGATTAGGTAGAGCAGGAGCAAAGAGAAATGGAAATGACAAAAGGACATGTCCTAGGCCTCTCCTCAGAGGGGTTAGCTCTCTCCTATGCTGCATTAGTGGCAAATAACTGATGCTGTTGTCTCTGCTGGGACACACCAGCCTGCAGAACCATCCTCTGTGAACATCCGTATTTACTTGATGCAGTGGAGGGATGCAGACAGTGTGGAGGGGTAGGAGATGTTTCGAAGTGGGTTCTCCTCTCTCTGTGGGTCTCCCTGGAGAGTGTGACCAGTATTGAGCAGACCCTGTCCCTGTATCCCACAGAACCCCGTGCCAGCAGTCAGGGTGGGGAGGAGAGTTGTGTTTAAGCCCTGTTTTTATTTCCCACTCATGTTTCACCTTGTTCTGCAAGGTGAGGAGGTGGTGCAAAGCTGGTGTCTGCCTGGAGCAGGTGTTTGGAGATCACTCAGGAGTCAAACATGAGAAGTCATACTTCTCAGGTGCTAGTCTGTGCTGGAAACCCATTTCCCCCTGGAAGGCTTCTAGAATTGATGTTAAAGTCAGAAAAACATTTAAAAAAAAAAAAAAAAAAAAAAAAAGAAAAGCAAAAAAAAGCAAAAAAAAGCGCCACAGATAGGATAGCAGAAGTGCTTCTTCTCTCCGGGTTCTTAATCCACACAATGCCATGAGGCTCTGTGTTCCTTCCCAGGCATGGGGTCAGATCATTGAGGGCCATGTTACTTGAAATAGACCCTTTTAAAAAAGTTTATTCTTCCCAAGATCTTAGAGCAACCCAGCTCCAAGGCAGCAACCCATGGGCACTTCTACCAGCAAAGTTACAAGCTGGAGACCAGAGAAACTTTTGGGATTTTTTGTGGGTTGTTTGCAGTGAATTTAAGTGTGGGTGTCATGTCCCCTGGGATAGGTGCTGTTCACCCACNTTGACTTAAAACAAGAGCTAAACTTTTCTAGCAGTACTGCTGTGGATTAAGGAGGAGGAGGTGGGGGATCTTCACTGCCAGTCTGTTCCTGTCCCCAGATTGCTTCCTCCTCATAATAGGGCATTTTGATTGAGAAGGAAACTTGGAATATGTGTATCCTAAATGGAGCATGTGGTTATTGTGTAACTGATGGACCAGAACGAATTCTGAAGCTCAGGAAAGGGTTTTCTATACATGATACCAAATATCTGTATCTTTATATGGGGATTGCCCCCAGCTGAAAGAATAAAACTGCACAGAATGAATGAAATGAAACCCACTGGTCACTATGGGCTTGATAAGAGAGGTGGTGATTGTATTTTTCACATTTGACCAATTTTTAAAAATTTTTATTTAATTTTTTGATTGTCACCATTTAAATAACATTACTTAGCATGGCAAAATTTAGAGATGCAGTAAAGCTGCTTGTCTGAATACACTTTGAAGTAAGAATGCTAGTGGGTCTGAAATCCAGATCTATGAGCTAATCTCTAGTTTTCCCTTCAAATGGAATTCAGCTACAAAGAGCTTGGAAAGATTTTGCATCTATTCAGGAGGCACATCTTTAATTTTCTGAGGAGCAAAAAATCCACAAGAAACTTCATATAGCTCCTTAGGTTTTGCTTAGCATATGTGATAAAACATTGATTGTTGCAGTTTGGTGACCCATGAAATTTGGGGGTTAGTTTTCTCTTCAGACCAGAGCATATAATTATGCAAATAAAGAGCTGTCACTGATCTAGTGAAATACTCTCAAACACATGCAATCTAAAATGGAACAGAAAAGTGAAATTTGTGGTATTATGATGGTACAATGATAAATGACATCTCCTTTCAAGTTTTTCTAGAAGTACATTTTTCACACTTTGTCGAGTACATCAACATAATGCGGGCGCACACACGCACGCGCACACACACACACACCCCTGTGAGATCGAGATATCCATGAATGCGTGCAGTCACACACACATGCATCCTTCCGCTCCGTAAGATGTAGCTCTACCCTGGTGTATGATGGATGTACACATTCTTGGCAGGTTATTTTTGGTTTGGTTGACTTGAGAATGGTGCAATATGTGGCTCCATGCAGTTTTAGATGTGACACTTCTCATTTGTACTTCTGAATGAAATTTCTAGCGGGGAAAAAAACCCCACTACCCACAATAAGTGATGTTTCTCAGAGACAGAGGAAAAATGTACATTTCCATGAAAAGCAGCAGCTTCTTCTAAAGGAGTCTGGGAGAATCACACTGTGAGGACTGTAACTGTAACCAGTGTACTGCCATGTATATACAATGAAGATGAGGGATATCTTTGCTTTTTACCCCTTTTTCTTTCCCCACAGCCCTGCTGTGTTTGGGGGTCTGTTGGCTGTTTTCTGCAAAGAACACATCTTTCTGGCTCCCCATTCTTGTCAAGGAAGCACTGCTCTCATTCGCATCAATGGTGGCATTTCAACTTGCACAATGCTGTGCAACCCTTTTGGGTAGCAAGGAGGTGGGGGATTTTCCTATATCCTGTTGTAGGATCAGTTTTGTTGGTCTTCTGTTGTTTTGGGTTTGGGGGTTGTGTTTTTGTTTTTTTTTTTCCTTTGGTCACTTTTGCACACCTAGTTCCAAAGCTACCTACAGCAGAGACTATTGCAGCACGTCAGATATCAGGGAGCTTTTCCATGATGAAACCGGGAGGAGGTTGATGTCAGACCTCTGTCTTCTAAAGACATCATGGCATGAGGGGCCAGTGGTGTGCATCTTTAAAAACATTGATCCCAAGGAACAGACTAAATCAACACTCATTCCTCCTTAGTGTGCTTCACGGTTACTGCTGTCGCCTTTCCACGAGGCACAAATGTGGCAGCACATGCTCGGATGCTCCCACAACTTCCTCTTTCTGCAGCCTATGCATCCTCTGCAGCTGGGGTCAGAGATGTTGTGTCCTCCATCTCTAGACCATGCCCCCCTGCAAAGGGTTGTTCTACCCAAAGAACTGATCAAGCCCCCCTCTTGGTGTATTTTTATACAGTTTCATGTTTATGAACAGAGAAAGGGGAGAGAATGGTGCGGCACACTTGCCTATGTGGCTTCCCATGGATGATGTGTGGGGTGCAAAGAGAAGGTTATGCTCATATGGGCTGAGCCACAGCGCTGGACACGCAGCCCACTCTGTGGCACAAATGAGCCTCACCCCCCTAACACCCTGCTCACACCTTCCACCCCCAACCCTACATGTTGGAAAGGGCTCTGTTTGTAAACATGCCTGCCCCCCCTGCATGTATTCTGAGGCTGGTGGAGCTGCTGCCCATGCAGCCCCCACTCTACCCACCAGAGACTGTGGCTCCTGTGGAGCTTGGTGCAAGAACACAAAGCGTGCAAGGAGGAGAGAAGAGAGCATCTTTATTTTTTGTTCACTGCAAGCAGAGCAGTACCAGTGGTGAGGATCCCCTCCGCTCTACAGCCCCCCATAGGAGCAATAATGTGAGTTGGGCCCCGGGCACAGTAAAGAAAAATTCTTTAAAAAATGGTAAGCATTACAGTAGAAATTTTTGTACAGTTTGTTTCTTGTCAACAATTAAAAAAATATATCTGTTCCTCCAATATTTGGGCACCCTAAAGACTATCTCACCTCTACAGAGATGGAGAGTGGAGGGTCTGGTGTGTGCGTGTGCAAAGTTCCCCGGCCTCTGCATCTTCCCCAGCTGTGGGACAAAGCACAGACACCCAAGCCACACCACGTAAACTTAAGCCTTACCCCTAAACACAGGGTCTAGGGGGCCCAGGCTGGACATGGGCCTGGGGAGGGGGCTCGCAGACCCCCGCAGTGGGGGATCAGGCTGGCCACAGGCAGCAGCATCCTCTGACTGGTGGTGAATGGGAGACTGGAGGGCAGAGGAAGCCGGGTGCAGTCCTCTCCCCTCAGCAACAGGTTCCCGTCTGGGAAGAAAAGCTGCCAGGCTCGGATACTGCACTTCCCTTAGTGTAGGCATGGCCTGAGACCTCCCCCACCCCCCAGGGGGTGCTCCAGGCACCCCTCCCCAAGGGGAGAGCTTATACACAGCAGCGAGATGACAGGAAGCTGGAGCTGGGGAAGCAAAGCCCTGCTGCCAGTAGGAGTACGTAGGATGTGATCACTTTGCAGGTGCTCAGAGCCCCGCACTCAGGGATTTAAGCCCAAACCC
Source organism: Pomatostomus ruficeps (assembly GCA_013400735.1). Lineage (NCBI taxonomy): Eukaryota > Metazoa > Chordata > Aves > Passeriformes > Timaliidae > Pomatostomus > Pomatostomus ruficeps. Next base: position 9,008 of record VYZT01036585.1, read on the forward strand.
AGCTGGGTTTCCCTTTGCACCTCAGTATGAGCACTTCTACTTTTGCTCCGTGGTGTAGGATGGTACCCCTGCTTTGGCATCACCTCATTTTAATGCTCCCCACCACCATTTCTGACCCCCAGATGCAGGATCGGACACATCGGATGAGGAGGGGGTGCGACTGGGTCCCAAACTCATGTGTTTGAGAGGTGCCTCCTTGTCACTAACAGCATCAGAGACAAGGTGGGCACGGCCATTAAAGAAAACACCACTTTAATTTAGTATTATCAACAGCAAAGGAGCTTAATTAGTGCAGTTGCTCACTGGGTATGCTATCAAGCACATCTTTTCTCTTAGTTTTTAGTGGAGAAAATATGCCTAAAGCAACAGTTATGGCTACAGCCACATACTTCCTATGCATGGTGTGAAATCCCCACACAGAGTGCCCTGCTGGCCGACCTTTGCCTGAGAGCCTGGGAAAGTGGGGATGAATCCATGAGTTTAGGGAAAAGGGAATAACCACGGGATAGCTTGTCATTACAAACCCAGCATATGAAAATGGAAGCATCTTTGTGTTTAAAAATAAACAGGAAAATATGCAGTGCGTCTTTTTTTTTTTTTTTTTTCTGTCATATTTCACAGTGTGATCCAGCCTGTTAATGAATAGGCATTTTTTTAAAAGTAGAGCTTTCCAAAGGAAGAGAAGATCTACAGATAATGCCATTGATTTAGCAAGAGAAAATCTCTTCAACAATGGAGCCTTTCTAGAATTCTGGGCCAAACTTCTGGACACTCTTACCAGCAGAAAAATGAAAAAGTCAATCCCACTTGGTCCCAGAGAAGGAGAAGGCTACTGGGTGTAAAATCATAGGCTGGTTAACACATCTGAGTTTGGGCCGTCTTTTAAAAAAGAGTAATTCCTACTTTGTTCTGTCTCAAAATAGAAGTAAGCTGCAAAAAAATCCTCCAGGCAATAGGATTGCAATGAAGGTGTTAAATTCTGGCATCAGCTTGGTGCGGGGCTATGTCAGGGTAATTAGAGCTGCACCATGCTGCACTGTGCAGTACCACTGTCAGCCTTAATCTGCACACTGATGGGCAGCACAAAATCCAAGTTACAGCCCACAGGAAGCACAACCAGTGAACCCATATTGCTTTGACAGTTGCACTCATCTAGAAATAATGCAAAACGCTATTTAGATGTATACATCACGACCCTGTGCTCTAGGAAGAAAACAATCTAATGAGGGGCTGGGAGACTCCTTGCAGAAAACAAGCAGCAAAGACATTGGTGGTGGTGGGTTTTTTTACTCCCCCCCCTTTTAGAATTCTTCATATTTTATCCTGTTGGAGCGCCGTGTTGGGGTTGGTTTCACCAAGCTGTTCTTTGCCTTTACAGCCTCACTGAAGAACTTGAAAACAGATGGAAAACTCTTCCAAGAAGTTAGCTCATGGCGTTCTGTACCTGCAAAACACAAAGGTGACAGTTTGACTAGGGGTCGTTCTGTGACTTGCTGGCTGTTCACAAGATAAATGTTCTGTAAAATGCAAAAACACAAAACCCAAGGAAGCCACACAGCTGCTTGCAGCTGGTCTGGAGGGAGCCTGGGGATGGGTTGGGGCTGTCCTGCTGCTGAGCTCTGGGGCAGCTGGACAGGAAGAACTGCACACACATGCAGATAAACACATACACAAAGATACACACATGCACATGCACAGCCACCCATATCACACGTCAGAGATCCTCAACATGTCTCGTATCTGGGAAAATAAGATCCCAAAGCACTCTGCTAATAAAAGCTTCACTGAAGCACCTCACCTATGTGGCCTACCTTGGGGAAAAGAAACTGTCTACTTTTCAGACATACTTTGTATTATTTATTTTTCATTTTATACTGCTTTTAGCTTGACATATGCATTTTCAAGTGAGAGAGAACACTTGATCTGAACTACATCTCAAAGGGATCTTTTGTACACCTGTTCCCAGAGATACTACTGAGACGGCAAAGTGGACCTTTCCTGTTTATATCTTTGCCCTGCACACAGATTTACCTCCGTATTTTTTATTTTTTTGGTGGGTGCTTCTATTGTTTTGCAAGTGTCTTTCTCAACACATAGTTAATTTGCTTCATTTAAACAACCACACTCCCTCCTCCTTCCCCCCACCACCAACCCCCAAAACAAAACCAAGACAATGGAAACAGGGAGCCAAGGGGTGTGAAAGAGTTGGGACCTCTTCCTGGGTAACCCAATTATGCAGAGATGCTGCCTGGTAGTCTTTGGATCCTGGGCCTCTGTTTGATACTTTAACATTGTTAATGATAATTCTTTAGTCTGTAATAGTAGGTCATTGCTATGGTTACTCTACAATGGTGCAACACTTCACTTTCCCCTTCAGCTATTCGTTGAGACCTGGTAACCACATTTGTTGCCTAGCAACAGTTCTGTGACAGTATCACAATCTGGGGGTGACAACAATGAGGGACACAGTGGCCACGGCCTGCCAGGTGGAGAGGGATGCAGCCTGGGGTGGATCATGGTCCCTGCAGGATGTAGGGTGGCCACCAGTCACCCAGTGGGGATATGGGGTGGCTGCTCTGGCATGGCATTTACTGCACATCCACCTTCACATCCCTGTCAGGACCCTGACAAGACACTCCCCTCTATGCATCCATCCATGGAGCATTCTTGGTGGGTCCATGCACACTGTCCCCTCCAGACAGGCTTTGATGGAAGCACTACCTGTCACATTGCACGCCCCTGGCTCCCTCAAAGGCAGCCATCAGACAAGCAAAAAATCCCTCCAAAAAAGCCCTCTCTGGAAAGACACTACTTCCCGTACAAAGAGATGTTTTTGTACAAAGACCATCCATGTCACGTGCACACACAGATTTTCCTCCCCCTCTCCACACTGATTGTATGGAGACAATTCATGCCATCTTCCAGAAATTTCACCCATGCTTCTTTTATACAAATGCTTTCCACCTTCAAATTGACCCATAATTGTAGAAATTCTCTTTGCTGAGAGGCAGTCCATCCTATCAAGTATTGGACTTGGCAGTGCTGGGTAAGAGTCTGACTCTGTGACCTCAAAGGTCATGTCCAACATAAAAGATTCCGTGATTCCATCCTGCAGGTGCCTTTCAATACAGATCACCTATCCCAACCCCTATAAGCCACCCACTGTGATACTCACCAAGACCTGTTCCCCACCTTGGAAACACAGAGGTGGCCCAACACAGCAGGAGGACAACCTTCCCTTCCAGCAAAACCTGCAGCCTAACAGACATGTCCCCGAGGTTATGGCTTGGCTTGGAATATTGTGACTGCCCACTGCCACCATGCACACAAAAATCATCTACCAAAGCTGATTTTATGGAAGGCTAGGCTGTCCTAGCACACTATAAGGACACTCCTGCACAGGTGTTTCAGCTCCTTCTTACATGCCTGTATCACAGCATATGGTAAACACTACTTTGAGCCCTGAAGGCAAAACATTTTTCCATGTGGATTTCTGGTCCCTACACAGACATTTTCCACACAAACGTATCTTTCACACTTCTGCCTGCCTGCATCTCTGTCTTGATTGTAATAATCCTCATTAGTATCCACTGGATTAAACTAGATGAAAATACAGGCTATGAATATTACGATGTTTTTTTCTCCCCTTTCTTCCTTTTTCATCAACAAACTTCCTCCTCTGTGAAAGGCCATCCAGAAACAAAAACCAACAAAACAGTAGGTTTCTGAAGCCTCCCTGTCTCTTTCTTCATCCTGCCTGCTCCCATGCACTTTCCTCATTGCGTCAAGAGAGATCATGCTCACATTCACTACTGTTACTGAAACTGATTAACCTACAGCTTTCCTGTGGCAACTCCTCTCAACCCACTCTTCTCAAAAAACAATTCAAGCTTTGAGTCTAGAGGGATTCAATGATTCAGCAGTCTAAAGCAATTTTAACACTCCCTATTTTCCCTTTCCTAGTAACAATCTTACTGGCAGATGAACAATTTCCCTGGTGATAAAATCACTACAATGGATATTTAGTTTCCAGGATTATGATGATTCTTTGCTTGATTAATACTGCAATAAGAAAAGCTTGCTAAGTATCTGCGTTGGCCCTTTATAGTCATTTTTAAAGGTCAAATTTTGCCCTTATGTATTCACATTCAACTACTACTAAAGGGAGAGCCCTAAAAATTTAACATTGCACAGACTGTGCATTTATGATTTATATACCAAAGGCTTGGAAAATTCAACTGAAGCAAGTGGAATTATGTCTTAAGGGTGACAACAGATTTGGCCATAAGATTTTTGCCAGAGGAAAAGTATCACTGATGACTGCAATCTCAATTGTGTATTTAGAAGTACACAGATCTAAATTAAATGCATGAACAGCCATCTATTTTTTGATAGAAAGAATAATTTTTAAGAGACAGACAGTAAGAAGCAGTTGTTCTGAAGCCAAGGTCCTCTGAGATATATATTCTTAGTGCTCACTAATTTCAACAGCCATGATGATAAACCACATGATTCAATATATCGCATTAATTGATGGGCTGTTGCACAGTGTGTAGTGATTTCAGACAGTAATTCTTTGAGAAATCTTAGGAGCATTCTGCATGGAAAAGATACAAAAAAACCTGTTAAGTGTGGGAAACAGCTAGAATATTCTAAAATATGTAAAGGCTACAATTGCAGAACAAAAAAGTATAAATCCCTCCTAGTCCCAGCCCTACAGAGAGAAATGACAGAAATGTCAAAAATCAAACTAACCTCCCAGTTGCCAGCATGGAGAGATGTAAAGAGGAATGAATATATATTTTAATGTGTGCATAACATCATTGGAAAGGAGCTCCAAAGAGATGATGGAACCAATAATATGTGAGGTGAAACAAGTAATGACTGTAAAACAGTGAACAAGTTCCAGAATCAATTTACAAAGCACCACAAAGAAATATATAATGAGAAATAATGAAAACTTGCCAATACAGTTGTTGATACAAAAAAATCAGGTAAGGGAATACTTTAAAAATTTAATATCCAAATCATCAGGTCTGGATGACACGCATATGCGGTTCTTCAGGGAATCAGTTAATGAACTTGCTGGACTACTGGCAATTATTTCTGAGAATTCATATACAATCAGGTAGGTACCAGAGGACTGGCGTGGGGATGAGAAGAAAAAAATTTCTAATTTGAGAAAAGGAGGATTAATTGAGAGTAACTACCACAAAAAAAAATTCATGTCTAAATATTAGCTCAGTAAGAGATAAACATTCTAAAAAATCACAAGCACATTTAGGACAACAGCAGACATAGCAGGTTTGAATTTGACAAGAACAGATAAAACCCAAACTTTATTGAACAACAAAAATCAGCAGGTGAGAGACTTACCCATTGCTGAGTTTTCCAAAAAGGTCAACCTGGCAACCTTGGGGCAGTGGGAACCAATGTAATCACTTAACATGGATTATGACCTTCACTGCTCTCATTGGCTGTGGTCACTCCTACTTCTCACTCACCAATCAGGTGCTTTATGCCAGTTGAGGGGCCCCCAGACACTTGAGATCCATGGCAATACAGCTCCCAAATGTGTGCTGCCATGTCTGTGCTGGCTCCAGCTGCCAGCAGCATGTCCACCAGCACCTACAGTACACATGGCATCTCTACAGCATCCAGACTCCACATCTCACCTCATCTCACAGATGAAAAGTTACGCCTCTCTCATTGTATATTATCTCAGACTCTAGGAAATGGGCACTGGCACACTTTTGGGGAAGTGGTTAAAGCATTTGAGAAAACAAATAATAAGTAATAATATGGGGTTGAGAATATACCTATGAAGTCCCAGAAGGACTGGTATTTGGGCTCAAGTCTTTTAAATGTGGTTATTAGTCATCTGAAAGAATATTGAGAGTATAGATATTGAATATAGGAATAGGATATTGAATAGGAGATAGTACAAACATAAGAACAGAGAAAGAAATAGTAATAATTAAAAGGGCAGTCTAAATGGATAGGAAAAACAGAGAAGAGTAAAAGCAAAGATTGAAAGTGGAAATGGTGCCTGCAGGAGTGGTCATGCAATATGACCGTGTGAATGATCCTGACAGCCATTTGCACACATGCATGCAAAGGCATTTTCGCTGTCTTCCCTTTCCCTTTCCCTTTCCACTTCCACTCAGGAAAAGCAGCTCTTCACCTAGCAAGGCTGACAAACTCCTCCGTCTGAAACCCGAGTGTCTGGAGAGAGAGGAGCTCTGCAATCGCCATAATTCAGTCTTGCAGAGCGATTACTGCCTGTGCAGGACAAAGGTGCCCTCCTACAGCGCCTGCCCACTGTGCCAGACAAAAGCCTCCTCCTGCGGTGCTCAGAAGATGCACAGCACAATGGTGGCCCCCCGCTGCGTTTACAAGATGTGTGGGACAAAGGTTTCCTATGCTGCACAGGAGCTGGGAGATCTTGATACATGCCTTAGCACTGAAATATTTCTGCAGAGAAAAGTTTCCAGGTTGAAAAGCTTCTCCACAGACACTAGCCACAGGGCTGACCTCGGGTCTGCTTCTCTAAGCATCAGCTCATCGCTAAATAACGCGGGCTTCAAAATGAGTTAAGGGTGTTCCACGCCTTGGGGTTTAGTCCCCATTGGGATGGTGAATTCTGCCACTCTTCAACAAGATCGTGCTCAACAGAGAGTTTGCTCCCTGCGATCATGATCTGCACTGAGACCCTGTCATGCTGCAAAATGCCAATGCAAGTAGCTTAGCCATCTTGTCCACAGACAGTGGCAGAGGTTGCTTTAGCATTTATGATCCAAGCTATATATATAAAAGGCTCTCTGTCTTATTAAAACTTGATTTAAATGGTTCAAAGGTTGAAATACAGACTTTTGTGGGCATTTGCAGGAAGGGAAACACTTTAAATATTATTAAACATGAGCAGCAACACAATTCATTCCTCCTTTACACATAAATTAACAGAGAAGCCAACTCCATCTGACCTGGGTAGACAAGTGTGATAGACCTTTCAGAAAGGATTTTTTCTCCTGAAAGTTACGAATCAATGGAAATTTCTTTCTTTCTCACATTATCCATACACATAGAAGAACTTCTTAATTCTTAGGTATTCAGTTCTGCAATTCTGTAACTCAGTAGCAACAAAAAAGTACTGTCCAAATATGCACTTATGTGCGAGAAAGAGATGCTTTCTGCCAGTCCTGCATCCATCTTTCTGTATGCTAACAAATTACTTCTGTATCACAAAGCTATATCTAAACAGAAATTTAACTTTTTTTACCCTTGTGTGCATCAGATATTATAAAGTATGACAGAACTACTATTAATTCGTAAGGTTTCTCCACTTACAATTCCTTTATCTTATTCATCTGCATGGGAAGAAATTATTGTGTCATTTTTGACTGTTTTGGTCTACTGATGTTAATGTCCAGGTCTCAAACTCCAAAACAGAAGAAGCTCTCAGAGCATCACCAGTAAAGCTAAAGAAAAAGGTGATTAAAAAAATACATCTTGCCTAAAATCACTTAATAATTCTGACTAGGAAAATGAGAGCTTCAGGAAAAATTCTGAATGAGTCCATTAGCTCAAGAACTTTGAGATCCAATGACCTTAGGAGTTTTTGCATAAGCACTTCTATATGTCACAATGGTAAAGAAAGGTTAAAAGCTTGGGCAAAATTAAGAGATAAGCTAAACACCAATTAATGAAATGAAAGCAGTAATTTCTAAGGGGACATAAAAAACCTCCAACCCCAAACCAATCCCCAAACTTTGATGTGTTTAGTTTGGCTAAGAAGTAATCGTTTGTGGAGTCATGGGCATGATAATAATCTAAAAGTAACTGTGTAGGGAAATTAATTCTTTGGAGAGGCCAAGAGGGAAGAATCAGAACAATTTGAAGAAAAGAAATACAGCTTATTAAATTGGCTTAGACACACAATAAACTGGTTGAGACTCAATATTCATATAAGAAAAATCATAGCAATATTGGAGACTAGACTACACATACCATAGACACTTTCTGCTTAGTTATTATCCACTGTGACACAAACCAGTTCTTATTTTTGTTGGATATGTACTATCTATAATAATCTAATGGGATGATGAGAACAGAGCAACAAGCATCCTAACAACCCAGAGAAAAGATCACCTCTGAACTCCCATACTGCAACTGGCTTTTCTTCTACTCCTTGTTTACAACACACAAACTTCTCACAAGAAGCAAGTGGTTAAAAATAGTAAAAAAAAAAGTATTTTGTAAATTCCTCTTGCCCTCTGAGCAACAAGATGCCAAGATTCACACAAAAGCTTATTGCAAGCAAGATCTGCAAAGCAGGTGAGAGACAGAAGTCTAATATTGCCATCATTTTCCACTACTCTTCATTTAATATTAAGGGCAGTCCCATGAGCACAGGTCATTTGTTTGTTTTGCTACGTGTGAACTGACCAAATAAGTGAAACTTGTGACCTCATTCTCTCCTGAGCACAGGTTACCAAGAGTTAGGTAATTTTCTGGGTCACCAAAGTCATGTAATTTCCTTTTGAATATATATTAAAAAAGGTAAAAAATTAGATACCAAGTACCTATAAGGTCTTTCCAGTATGAACCAGGCACCCAGGATAGAACTGCTATTAATATCAATGCAAACAGCTATAGTAATACAAATTGTGCAAAGTTGCTTTTAAAAAAGGGGAAAATTCACAAAGGCTGATTAAGCAGCATTTCCAGAGACAGAAGACTTACAGGATCTTGGGCTGTGGGCTGGCCTGAACTGTTGCTCAGAGGTAAATAGTCCTGAAAAGCAAATTTGTTCTTGGGTCCAAAATTTCACAGTCTTTTGCACAAATAGGCAGAAATGCAGGCAAATGGGCAAACCCATGTAGGGCTGCTCCTCTCTATGCAACGAATACAGTGAGAGCATCTGGCCATGGACATAGGCAGAAAAGACCAGATGTAGCAGGAAGATCCAGACCTTGGGAATTGCAGGAGAGCAATGGGGTTTTCAGGAGACATCATTTCCACAAACACCTCTCCAAGGTGCTGTTCCTCACAGCATCACTTTTGGGATGGCATTGGAGAGACTCAGAGACCCACCACAGCGAAAAGGCAGCATCAGGGAGGTGAGCTGATGCCAGCCAGCTGAGGTTATAGGAATCCAAAATTGCCCTGGGATACTGGCTGTTCCAAGGGAACTGTGGGGATGGGATGAAGATGTACAAACGCAGTCTTGTGATGCTCAGGGGTTGATGTGTTCCATCAGTGTTACAGCATCTCACCATCGCTGAGAATTGCCGAACCAGATGTGCAGCGTGTGTGTGACTGAACAACACTCTCAGAGACAGGTATTTCAAACACAAGGAATTTTTGCAGGAGAGCACACCATTTCCTTGAAGAAGGGATCCAGAAAAGATGTACTCAATATTGTGCAACTATAGATTTTAAAACTCATGTTAAAATGGTGTAGCATGCAGAGAGAAGTAGGCAGGGTTTAAAATTATACTTATATTGTTATATCTGAGTATCTCTCTATTGTTATCTTTATCCTTATCTCTACACAATCTTTATATACCTATCACCATCTATATAGTATCTACATTCACAACACTGTCTGTCCGTCTATCTATCTATCCCTCCATCTGTCTATTCATATCTGTAACTCCACCCTTACCTGCGTGTAAAGACAAGTATAAAAATTCCTTACCTGACAAATGTGAGGTGGGATACTCAGGTTACATCTTACAAAGACATTTTTGGGCTAAGAATATATCTATGAAAGGTGCAGGATCTCACCAATGGAAGTTAAAAATAGGTTAGACAACCATCTCTTAGGAATATTATGATTATAGCTGACCTCACCCTGGGCAATGTGGACAAACTAAGTAACTTCATGAGTTTCTTCCTATCCAGCCCTGTCTTCTCCATGACTTTAATGGCTTTATTTAAGCAACATCTAAAATTGTTTGTATTTGCAAGGTACTTCACAGTATCTCTGATGCATTTGAATAATATATATTAGTGAAATAACTTAATTTTTTAAATGTGCATGCATTTTTCCTATTATAAATTAGGGGGAAAAAACCTATATGAAATTGTAAGCAAGAGAACAAATAAAGTATATAGCATTTGAAAACAATTATCTTCTCAACTAGGAGAAAGGAAAATTGGCTTTTAGATAAAAAGTTGCCCAAAACTCAACACTTCATGAGAGAACATACATCCACAAGACTTCTTGGATGAGACCACCGAAGACCAAGTATTTGAGCCTCAAAGCTTCCACAGGTTATAAACCTGAAAAATACTAATTTACCTGACAGATTTTGCATGATGCAAGCAGTCAGTTATACCTCCTTCTTTGCAAAGCAATGAGTTCTACCTCATTGCTTTGCAAAGACACATCTAACGGAGTTTTGTAAGGGAGAAGTCATCATTACTGTGCTTGTGTAAACTGAGCAGCTCAGCCAAGACCAGGAATGGACCTGAGCTCTGCTGAGCCCCCAGCAGGAGCTGTGTTCATGCAGCAATGCCACCGATGTTAACAAGCATACAGGTCTTATAATTAAACTCATTTAAAACGTTCCACAGCAATTCCTGCAAGTTACTTTAATCTGAAATACTCAAGGGCTGATTTTTAAATCTGAGTTTATTCCAAAATCCCACACCTTTTTACTGCCTATGGGGCAGAGACCTGAAGGGTACACACTCTGCTATCTTGCAAGAGCAGTATTAATGCAAGAAATTCATCAGTGATACCAGGACAAGGGAAACAACTAGCTGCTTAGAAAATAGCTACTCTTTGTAATGGTATTTTATGATTATTTGTTTCTAAACAGTAATTATGCCATCAAACATCTGGATGCACCAGCAGCATGAGCATAAACCAACACAATTTTGGCACTTTCCAAAAACACAGCAGCTAACGCAACACCGTGAAAATGACAATGCCTGCACCACAGAGCAGCTAGGAAAGGCAGTAATGCTTTAAAGTAACATATTACATGACAGTAGAGGCACCCCATCTACTACAGATGTAAAAAGGTTCTTAATCACTAGCAGGATAAGCACATACTGCTTGCCTATTTGAGAAATTCTGGACCCAAGAACAAATTGCACTAAAGCAATTTTAAAATAAAGCAGGAGAATATTATTTTCTCTTCTTTCACACCAGAAGCAGAGCTTGAAGACTGGTGTGGATGCTGACATAGGCAGCTGTGGAAGTAAAGGTCTTCCGAAGGATAGGAATGAGCCTGTGTCTAAAGAATGAGCTGCAATGAGAACATGCATGGGGCATGAAACACATCAAACACCCAGTGTGTTTTTATGACTTTAGCGAGAATTTGAATTTACACACTGCAAGCCTTTAACGAATAAATTAACTCTCCTTTTCCACAGCGGAAAATGTTTATAATCTACATGAGAAATACTTCAAAAGCATTTTTTCCCCCTGAATTTTTTACTTGGATTATAGTGTCCTGTTGTATCTGTGCAGGCAAAAGACTACAGTCAACACAAGTCTGGAGTATTTTCATAGATACAATGGTATTCACTAACCCCTCTGCTTAATCTTGGGATGATAGCCTCTGGCTGTCTCCAATCCAACCCAAATCAACCTAATCTAATGTAACCTAATTGAATGTAACCCAACCTAACCTAACCTAACCTAACCTAACAACCTAACCTAACAGCACAATTCAACTCCTCCAGTGTGCCACTGGCACATGCATCTTCTCCCTGGTCCTGGAGCATTCACAGAAAAGGCATTTCCCCTTGATCTGTCTTCATAGGATAATTCTGTGATGGGTAAGAGGAAAGAAAATCTCAAGAATCCAGGTTCTGCCTCTACAGTGCCAGCTTTAGTCCTGTGAGAACC
>VYZT01036589.1:1849-61070 GCA_013400735.1 Pomatostomus ruficeps
AATTTTCTTATTAAAAAAAAAAAAAAAAAAAAAAGGCAAGTGCGGGTACAGCAAAATTCCAGAGGCTCACAGGGTTACATTTAACAGTTTACAGACATCGCTGTATGTAGACTTTGGCCTCGTTGGTGGACCACTGCCTTTCTCCTGAAGCCCTCAAGATGCTCTGGAGATACAAAGGGCTCAGTGTCCGTGGGGCTGCCTCTGACCTTGCTCCAGCACAGCCCTCATGCACGTGCTTACACACATCCTTAACTTGGAGAGAGGCAGAGGGACTTGCTGAAACGGGGGCTCTAAGTGCTCTGCTGGACTGGAGCCAGAGCCCAGAGCATGCAAGGATGGAGCCAAAATTAACTCAGGCTCACGGTGTGCCTTGCTATGAGAGCTGCCTGAAACAGGGAAATACCCTTCTGTGTGGGAGATTCTGTTATTTGATTTTTTTTTTTTTTATTTTGCTAAGGGCAATGCGAATGCTTGAGTGCAGGCTTTAAATAAAATAAAAGCCTTGTTTAAAGCTTTAAAATAGAAATTATTTAAATGTGCTTCCCCATCTTCCGATTACCTGCAGCCTTTTCTTCATCCTTAAAAGATTAAAAAGAAAGGAGTTGTTACAATGAAAACAAACCAGGTTTAATGTAAAATCCTTGACCATCCTTATCTGTTCTGAAGCTGTAAAAGCAAGCTAAGATTTTGTAAACATAGCATCCCTTTCAGGCCCTGTGTTTGCATCACAAGGAACGTATAAGATGATTTATGGAAAATAAAGAGGAATAAAAGGCAGCCTTGCTAAGAGCAGGGGAGACCTTTCTGAGAGTACCTGAGTAAGGCAGGTGGCAGCCAGGGGGAGATGCCCAGGCTCACCGACACAGGGGTGAGGTGGGCACAGCTGCCAGAACTGGGAGAGAATGCAACCAGCACAGTGGGGACCCAAGAGTCTTCCCATTGCAGTGTGGCCATAAATCCTCATTTATTCTGGAAACAGCTCCACAGTGGTCCAAACCCACCAAAGAAAGGTGTGGAGTGCTTAGCTCTGAGTAACGGGGCAGGCAGCAGCTATTCCTGACAACCCCTGCAAAGCAAGCAAGCTAAACACACGTTCACATGCCTGACTGCCCAGGGATGGGGCAGTGGGAGGTTTAATTAAGGACATGCTTTAATGTCTACTGAATCACGGCTTCTGCCAGGATTTAAGCCAGAACTTTAGGGCTCCGGTGTCTTCACCCTCTGTGACATCAGGTAACTTATCCAGATGATTGGTTTTAAGCATTCCAACAACTCCATTCATTTCAGTTGGATTGCTCCCGCCTGCCAGCCCCTCACAGTCAGGTGTGCCAAGCAGGGAGGCTGGTGAAGATGGCACTAAGAAGGGAAAAAACCAAAATTGAAATGAGACCCAAGAGAGCCAGGCTCTATTTTGAGTTCTGTCACAGCTTTCCTGGGTAACCACAGGCAGTTCATGCTCTTGCTCCTGGCATTCAATTTGCATCAGTGTATGTGCTGTAGGATGAGGAACATGGCAAAGAGTCACAAATTGTTCTTAATAAAGCAAGGCAAGGGCAGAGCCAGCAGGAACCCAGGATGGGGGGATTACTCTAGACCTCATTCTGATGTGGAGCTCTGTGCTAGCCTGCAGCAACCAAACAAGATTATTTTGCTTTGGGTTTTGGGTTTTGCTTTGTTTTGCTTTGGGTCAAGGGTTGATGGTGTACCGAGAGGAGTTTCTCTCAAGTTCTGCAAGGGCAAGGGAAAGCAACCATGAACGTGATAAAAGGCCAGACAAGGCCTTACCCCTCGCTGGCTTCAAACATAAACGCATCATTATAAAAATAAGGCCATTTCCTTGTAACTGGAGCGTTGCAGGAAGTTTGTTTTTATAAGTAGAAAACAGAACCTGTTCTTAATGAGGAACACTTGTCCATGGTCAAACATCTTGTCAACAATTGGAATTCTTTCAAGTTCCTCTGTGCTTGTGACATCCCAAAAGAATTGTCTTCTAAGAAATATGATCAAAAAGTCCATAAAACTCAAACAAGGAATTTACTGGACATGATTCTAAGAGCAGGAAATAGGAAAAAAATGAAAGCATAGTTTAAAAACAAACCTACCATAAATGCTACTGAGCCATAGCAGCAAAAAGTGCTGTATTGATGCCGACATCAATTACTTAGGGAAGGCTGGGAAACCCTTCCCCGCAGGAATACATCTGTCTTTCATTGTCTGCTTCAGCCACAGAGGAAGACTGAACACTGCAGTGACTGCTTGTGTGCTCCTGATGATGATGTGACCAAATCTGGGGAATGTGGAACACCAGTCCCAATGTGTGTCCAGTGCCAAAGGCAGAGAGGAGCACTCAGAGATTCTAGGCAGGCTTAGGAGCTGTAGCTTTTCCTCCTAGCAAGTTGCACACTGCAAGTTCGCAGTTCAAGCAGAACCTCAAGGCAAAGAAGGGGTGCAGGGCAGGGCCCCTGGTCTGTGCTGTCATCCCTTCACTCTTCATCCCTGTGAGGAGTTGTGCAGCTGTTTTGTTGTGCCCCCCGGGTAGCCCACACCTGTGGGGCACAGAACGTTCATGGCTCGCTGTCTGAGTTAGTGAGGTAAATCACAGGGCCTTTTCTAAAGTCTGTGACTTACGGATGCAGGCTCTAGATGGAAAAGAAGAATGTTGTCATCACTTCTGTGGGTGAAATTGGCAATGGGCAGAGTAGTTTCAGAAATAATTTATATGATTGATCCTCAAGATTCAACATAATGCTCTGCTATGCTCTTAGAAACTCCTTTTCAGACCTTAACTCTGCGTAAGGCCTGCAGGAAAAGGGTAATCTTTGATGCCAAACAAGTGGCTGTGTAGCAGTCTCAAGTTTGCTGCCACCGTGTAACCAGTTACATTTGGGGACTGTGCACTCAGGGATTATCACCTTTGTATTTTTGTTACTCCCTCCTATCTCATTCCCTGGAGGGAAGAACAGGCAGAAAGCCTGATTATACTGAAGCCAAAACTTTTATCAATAACTTTGCCAAGGCCAGGATTTCACCTGCTGTGTGGGTCCAGTGCTTAATTCCATGTGTGTGCGACCTGGCCAGTGCTCCAAGGCACACTTTCATCAACAGAAGCACCAGCAGTGCCATGGTTGTTTGCTGAAGTAATTTAAATTAACTCCACTATGAAGTTCAGGGAGGGAAAGGTAACACAGGTTGAAGGTTGCCGCAACTTGATTCAGTTCAGCTACAAAATTGACAGATGGCCCCATCCAACTTGGAACTCTATGAACAGTGCAGTTCCTTGTGTATTCCACTGAAAGAAGCTCATTATTATTTCATGAGCTAGCTGGCCACAGTGTCACCATGGATAAACAAACATGGGAAAAGCACTCTGACCACTTCTCAGAATCTTCTGCTGCAAACCATTTGTGAATGTAAATATTAAGGGTGGGAAAACCTCGAAGTCTCTGACCTCGATTTCCAAGATCTGGCATCTTGTGAGAATTGGTTTACACAGTGAGAAATTTGAAACTTTGACAACTTGGCTTCAAAAGGATTTTTTTAGTATACATCATTTTCCTGTCACTGAAGAGGAAAGAGAGAAAAAGAGAAATTCCTGTCACTGAAGAGGAAAGAGAGAAAAAGAGAAAGAGAGAGAGAAAGAAAGAGAGAGAGAAAGAAAGAAAGAAAGAAAGAAAGAAAGAAAGAAAGAAAGAAAGAAAGAAAGAAAGAAAGAAAGAAAGAAAGAAAGAAAGAAAGAAAGAAAGAAAGAAAGAAAGAAAGAAAGAAAGAGAGGAATTTATACACTTTAAAAACTGATGCATAGAAATATTCATGATTAATAAGTCCACAGAACTGAGACCACTTGGGGAGATGCTCTTCTGAGCATTGCTTCTGATCTGCTGAGGGTTTTGGTGTGATATGGAGAAGCAGTTTGGAGACTCCTCCAGGTGGCTGAAGGCTGCTCATGGAAGGAGACAGCTGCCATGTAAATTATAGCTCCAGTCCTCTCCAGCTTCCGGATCTACTGCACTCGTTTGGGGTGAGCTGCGGAGCAAAGTGGCTGCTCTGCAGCAGCAAAATGCTGAACAGCTGGGGCCAGACCATGCTGAGAAAATGGTCAGGTATTGCCTGTCACCTGAGCTGTTCCCCTGCTCAGGAGTATTTTGTACATTACAATATTCAGGAGTAAATTGCGCCCATCCAGGAGCATAGCTGTGCACATGCTTTTGTCTTTCAGTCTGTCTGTGCTCTGGGTACAAATGAGTGTCCAGCAGCACAGGAGAGGCCAGGTGCTGTTTCATCTGGCTCCAGCACTATACAGTGTGTTATCTGAATGATGTCACACACAGCCATCCATGTAGGCAGTGTGGTTTAAGTACAAGCTGGAGCCATGAATCCTGAGTTTCCTCTCACACACACTGGCTCCGTGCTAGCATTGCTGCATCATTTTCAGTGCAAGTTCACATTGGCTTAGATCAGCAGCAATGAGATCAGAGAACAATTATCTTCACCAGATGCCTACAGCCCCCTTTCTCCTGGCTGTGTGTCAGGCACCAGCATTTTCCCTGTGCCTCCGAAAATGCCTGTTTCACCAAGTGGAGTATGGTGGCCAAGGCAGGCGCAGAGCAGAGGGCCGAAGCAGACACTTGGAGGGATCCAATCCCCTTCAGGGAGGCAGACATGGGGACAGATGGCATTAAACTGCTGCTCCACGATGGCAAAGAAGGACTCCTGCACAATAAAACCCCTTGTGAGCTGCTGCCAGTGACCATCAGGCCCAGGAAGGAGCTGCATTTTTACCTTCGGCAAGATTGCACCTTGCTTTGTGCCCTGCTCTGAGGACACTTTTAAAGGGTCACAGCCTGGCTGCTCTCTTCACCTGCCTTTCCAGAACGTGGTGGGTGTCCAGAACCTCCTTATGCCCAGCATTTGCTCCCACTGAACTCAAGCTGGTGGTGAAATATTTTCACCTTCCACTTCCAGGCACAAGGCTGGCTGTGACCCAGTCCCCTGTCTGGGAAATGGGGATAGCAAGCACTCTGTTTGTTGAAAATATTTAAGAAAATAGCCTTTGAAGCAGGAGCTGTGTCTAAAAGTCTTTCTGGCTGTAATTGACACAACAGGGGTCAGGCCTTGCTTGTAATAATTCTCCCCAATCAAATTCAGAGACTGGATAAATGCAATTAAATGATTAAGCTATGATTTTAGCTCCATTGACACAGCAAGAAAACTGAGATGCCCAACAGATTGTTTGAAACCTGTTAATTTTGCATAATCTCAAAGTGACACATTTTTCTGTACAGGTATCTCAGGAATACATGTTTCTGCAAGAACGTGGCTCAGCATTTCTGTCCCCTGCTATGTTAATCACAACCAACTGGCATCTGAATAATAAAGCAAATCCCCCACAGGATAAAGCTGACAAATGAGAATTTGAATTTGGCTGACCTGGAAATATCTCAGTCATGGATTTCACGAGCTGCATTGTCAGAATAGGGCAGAGATAATTGTGGCTCGGACTGAAGGGCAAGGAGGACAAGCAACCATGAGATGGTGAACATGAAAATAAATAGCCCTCTGTCACAAGAACAGCTCCACTGAGGGCTGATGGTTTTGAGCAGGAGAAAGAGATCAGTCTGGGAGGACACCGGTTATGTGTCAGTTCTTCTCTTCTCATGACCCCCAGAGCTGCTCTCTGGGAAGCCTCTTGCTCCCTGGCCCCTCAGCCACCCCCAGCTGGGGTTTGAGAAGTCCCAAGGGCAGCCCTTTGCTGCCCTGCACAGAACAATCCCCTGGCACAGCCCTCTGGGTCTGCCTGTGGCACTGGAGGAGTTTTGGAGCACACAGGGCTGGGCACGGCCAGAATGATCGGAAGCACAGAGCTGTGGGGTCTGTCCAGCTCCACTGCAGGGGGTGCCAGGACACTGACACTCCCCTGCTCCTCTCCAGCACCCAACAATGGACAATTGAGCTTATTTTGGTGATCCTGCCCTGCCTGCTTCCCCCAGAGCAGGCTGAGAACTGAGGCTGCCAGGCCATGGGTTATGCTGAGCTCAAAACAGTGGATCCTGGTCCTTTCTTTGGGACTGTTAATATTTTTGGTTTTCATTTATGAAATCCTCATTAAGACACTGATTAAGGGCAGGTGTGGCTTCAGGTGCAGCTGCTTAATCCTAATTAGGACCCTGACGAGGGGCAGGTGTGGCTCTGGGTGCAGCTGGTTAAGGTGCCCCAGGGCTGCTGGGAGCACAAACCCTTAAAGCCAAGGGCAGGAGAGAAGGGCTCCTCTCTGCTCCTGGAGTCCTCCCTGTGCTGGGTGAGTACTGAGGAGGGGGTTTCCTCAAAGAGAAAGCCTTTGATCCCCAAAGGGCCAGAAGCTTAAACTCTTCCTGTCTTATGGCTTTGATCCCTGGCTCTCTGGGATGCAGACAGGTATCTTCCACACGCTGCTTTCAGTGGAATGAGCAGAAGGAAAGGAGGAATCTCTTTGTTATGTGGGAGTACTTTAAGGAAGGAAAGTTTCTCGGTGTATCAGAGTTTTCTGTTGAATCTTTTGTTTTAAAAACCAGCCAAACAAAAAAGAAGATAAATGAACTTTGCTGCTATTTGTGGTAACTTCTGCCTCCGCTTTGCAGGAGGGATATACTGAGAAATTAGTGAGAATACTCATTAATCACTGTGTGAGTAACCCCAAGAGGTGGTTCCCTTCAATTTTTTCAGGGTGGCTGGCTCCCATTCCTGCTGGAGAAAGCTGCCTGAGAGGAGCTGGAGCCAGAGAGGTTGGAAGGAGAGGCTGAAATGGGCACTAAGAAGCATAGGGTTTTAGCCAGGTGGTCATAGCAGACTGTTCCCCTGAGTTAACTGGCTGACACTTTCAATTTAGAATTCTGTGGTTAAATTAATTAAGTTAAGCTTTTTTTTTTGTGGAAATTTATTTCCTCCAAGAGGTTGATAAAGTAGTCATTTTAAGGTTATTTGCCTTCAATTAGAGGCAAAATAGAAGTATAAAGGAAAATTTGTGGGTGAAGAAGGGAAGATGAGAGTGCAGAAACTTTAACTAGGCACTAGACCTTCTTGGAGAAAAACAGTTTTGTGGGGAAGTTATGTTCATTGTGAGCTGTGTCCTAGAATAGTTTCAGTGTGTTTTGTAGGTCTGAGGGTAGCAGGTACGTGCATGTTTGCTGATCCTTACAGAACTCAGTCCTGTTGGGGCAGTGGACACTTGGGTGTCAGGGCAGATATCTGTGTAGCTGTGGCTGCACCGTGTGAACACCCAGGGCTGCTCTGTGGGAGGGTCAGTAACTCTGGGCCCTCTCTAAAGGACTCCATCTGGGTCTGGGCAAAGGCTCTATTGATTTAAGCATCTCTAACGAAAGACAAGGGGTGTGTTTGCAATTAAATTGTGAGAATTTCTGCAGTTGATGACTTTCAACGCTTGACACCTTTTTGTTTAGACATATGAGCGTTAATATAAACCTCATGTACCACCTACTTGCATTCCAGCCTGGTTTCATTTCCAGGGTGTGAAAGGGCTCCCTTAGAAGTCATTAAGCTGAGGGACCTAAGTATGGAGACAAATATTTTTAGGTGGGGACTAATGGAGTGACTCTTGTTGCAGAAGCCTGCAATAAAAATATGGGAGGTCTGGCGTTTTGTGTTCCTAGAATTTGGCAGGAGCTCTTGTTCCAATATTTTAACCCTTCATGGAGGTGTGGCCTCTGCAGCTTTCCCATGTTTAATGGATGTTCTCTAATAAGCGTCTCCGGCTGTGCTCATCGAGGCGGGTGGTCCTGAGGCACAGGCTGAGGGTGGGCTCTGAGAAGGAGCAAATCTCCTCTGCTGGGGTCTCTGCGATGGCACCCCCTGCCAGGGGAGGGCCCCAGCACTGTTGCCGGGGCTGGGGGCAGCTGGCACTTCCCACCCCTCAGCAAGGGGGTTCCCTTTGCCCTACAATCACAAGGTGTGGCTTTCCTATTGTTTCCTTTTTTATTTTTCCTTTTATTTCTCTTGGAGAGCGGTATGGTGGGCTGAGGGGAGGGAGGCCCAGACTAAAGGCCAGCTGACTTCAGCTGGATGTCACTCGAAGAGAGTTTGAATGTTTGTTTTCCCAAGTTCTGGCTTGTAACAGTAATTCCTCCTTGAGGAGCATCTGACTGTGCTGGTTGGAGCTGGGGGCTGCCATGTTCCTGTCAATCCCTTGGACCTTCTTAGGCCTTGGCCTTGGAGGGAGCTTCCCAGGCTGAACTCTGTGTTGGAATACTCTGAGGCTTTAATCATTTTTTGGTGTTATTACCTATATTCTGACCTAGAAGGATGGGACTTTGAAGATGTTTTTTTTTAAACTCTGTGTTTGGGGATCACCTGGCTGAGCAGGGGAGTGAGGCTTCTGCTCCCACGCAGCCCAGGGGAGCTCAGCTGAGCAGACTGAGCCCAGCCATGTGCTGCTTTTGAGAAATCCCCAAACTGGCATTTCTCAGGGAAACTGGGATTTGAGGAAAGGCAGCTGTTCTGGCCTAAGGGAAGGTGCAGGAGTGGTGACTGTGACTGGGGGAGCCAGGGCTGGGGACTGACTGTCTTTGCCCCTGTTCTGTTCCAGCCTGTTCAGCTGCAGAGCTGTTAAAGCACATTGGTCTCAGGAAAGAAAAAAAGGACCTGGCAAGGGGCTAATTCATGCAAAAAGCCGCAAGGACTGAGCCTGGAGCTTCAAACACAAGTTAGAAATGGAAAACTCCCCAAAAGCTTGTCCTGTGTGCAGTTCCCCATTGCATCATTCCTTCTCTCCTCAGGAGCAGGGCTGTTTTCCCTGGAGCACGCTGGCAGGGCAAGGTGGTCTTGGGGCCAAGGTTGTACTGGCTGGGCCTGAGAGTGAGGTGGGTTTGGAAAGAGAAATGCTGCTAGAGCAATTGAGTGAGTTTCTGATGAGGTGACTGCAGTGTTTTAAGCCCCTGTGTTCACTGTCTGCCACCTTCTGCTTGTGCAGCACTTGCCCAGAGGGTCCCCAGGCTGAGCCCCTGGAGGTGTTAGTGATGCCTGGAAAACATGGAAAAACATGGGAAAATATGAACAGCAGCTGTGGGCATGGAGGATCCTGTGTGCTCACACAGCTTTGAAGGAGGAGGCAGCACAGATCAATACTGGGCATAAACATGCATTGGAGTGTTTTTCTATGAGTTTGACTGGAAGCTGGTTTAGGTATGGAACAAAAACTTCTCTTTCAAAACTTGCTTTGCAGCTTCCAAATAGCTCTGTGTAACCTGGGGCTGCAATGTGATTATTATTATTTTATTATCATATTATTGTCAGTACCTCAACTCAGAGCAGCTTTTGATTGTGACAGCAAGCTCAGTTAGTTAATCATGTGTTCCTTGCTAATCTTGAATTCTGTACATCTCCTCATGACTTTTTATTCATGAGCACATTTGAAGAAAATTTTGTGCTAGTGATCTGGAATAAGAGTTCTTTTTCCAACAGCTACCTGAGGGCTCTCTTAAAGTCCTGACTTGAAGTTTTCCTGATGATTGCTTGTGTTAGTTGTGGATATAACACAGAAAAGATGTAGTTGGGGAGATAATGTGTAATTAATGTTCATATAATTAATACTGAAGGGACTAGTAAGTAGGCCAGTTCTAAAATTCTGCTGGTTTAAAAGTAAAGAATTGGAGATACATGTTTGTGTGTTAAATTGACTTCTGTTTATAGACAGGAGGCAATTCAAGTTGGGTAAACACTGCAGTTATGTCTCTGTGAGCAGCTCCTGTGCTGTCTTGACCAGAATTTTGCAGGATAATGGTTCTGCACAAATATACAGTGAAACTGCAATGCTCTGTACAATAAACTTCTGTACAGGCTTTAACCCAAGAATGAGTCTCTCTGGGGTGACATGTACGTTATCTATGTTTTTAAATCTATCCCTCACAGCTACATGTCCCAGTAATACTTACCTAGTTCAGGAGGTTAACTTTCAATTCCAGGATAAATTATCCAGCTCTTTTTGAGACAAATTCAAAGAAAAATTTCTGGATGTTGGGGACTTTATTTGCAGTATTTGTTGGTTGAAGAAAAGTTCTAAAATAATTGAAAGTCTTTCTACTAATCAGAAGTGCTTCACAAAAGTGTTTCAAATTCCTTTTTTATAAGGTTGGGAAGTTTGTAATCCAAATTAAACTGTCTGTTCCTCTGGGAAGCAGGAAGCTTGTTTCCCCAAAAATGTTAATCTAGGGAAAGCTATACAGAGAAAAAAAATAGTTATCCTGTCAGTACCTTGTATCTGCTATAAAATTATATTTTGAAGTGTATGATTTCACTCATTTCCACACAGTCCTGAAAATACGTTCTGAAAGAACCTGTCATGATGTAGCCAGGATTTACCGGGTCGTGTGGCTGTTGGTGCCAGGAGAGGGCACCAGACATCAGTGACAGCGCCCGTGTCCTGCGCTGGCACTGCGGAGGCAGCCACCGCTCCTGGGTACCTCTGCAGGGAGGGAGCAGAACAACCTTCCCAGCTTTGTGTGGGGACTGACTCCGCCTGGGTGCACTCACTGTGCTTGTGCATTGTGTTAAAGCTACCGTGCGTGGGTTTTGGGGAGTGGGTGCTGGCGTGGATTTTGGGGAATGGGTATTGGCATGAGGTTTTGGGGAACGGGTGTTTGTATTTGAAGGACTGAGCCAAGCCTGAGACTTTCAGAGTGTAAAGAAATGGGGAGCTGAGCTCTGCCTGCCGAGGGGACCTGTGTCCCATGAACCCCCGTGGAGGTGCCAGGCTGGGACACAGCTGTGCACAGTGCTGGGCACCTGAATCCTCCTCGCTGGACAGAGAAGTGCAGGAATCCCCCGGGGCACAGAAAGGTGACCCAGGGTGGGTTCCCAGAGCCTGGCCTGGATCCCTGCCAGGGGCAGTGCTCTCCCTCCTCTCCCCTGAGGCTGCCCTTTGTCTTTTGCTTGGCCTTATTAAAGTGGATGAGAGCTTGGTGGACTTTTCCTGTAATCCAGGCAATGACTTCTTGAATAAAATAGAGTATCTCTTTAGAACCCTATGAATAATTAAACTGTAATTCTGATCCTCTATTAATGGAAAATAAATGCCTGCGGAGACCTGTCACAGTGGAGCTGTAATTACTGCACCTAGAGAATAGTTACAGCTGACTTTTTCCCCCACCTATATGGAAGCCCATTAACAATATTTAGGCTGAAATATAGAATTTGACTGCCCCTAGTTTCCTCTAATTCTTTTGAATGTACTATTAGCTCCTATT
This sequence comes from Pomatostomus ruficeps, assembly GCA_013400735.1. NCBI lineage: Eukaryota > Metazoa > Chordata > Aves > Passeriformes > Timaliidae > Pomatostomus > Pomatostomus ruficeps. Next base: position 13,081 of record VYZT01036589.1, read on the forward strand.
ATTGGCTACACTTCCACTCTTCAGAAGCCCTGAACTAACTCCACTCGTAACTAACTGAATGTAGCAGGATTTCATAACATGGTAGTCATCCATTTTCTAATTTACTCTGATCCTGTGCCTTTATGGTTTCTTTGACTCTCTTGACTTCACTGGGAACTGAGGATAGCTAGCTCTTCAAAGAATTGGCCTCACAGTTAATTTGTATGCTGAAATTGGCATTTATAATAAATTACAGAAAAGGCTGTGTTGGTGAGACCTGTAAAAGTTCCTGCACCATGAACAGAGCTCTGAATCAGCTGCAGGACTGGGATCTGATTGTAGGAGCTGATATAAAAATATGTAAAAACACATTTATGTAGACACTCTTATTCAGAGGATTCAAATCATTAAACTGATTGCCAAGTGCCAAAATTTCCTTTTGGACATGTTTTTTCTGTTCGTAACTATTTAGTTTGCAGTCCTATTCTGACCATTATCCTCTTCATGACTTGGGGTGCAACCTGTGTCTTGGCTGCTTGTTTTGCTTCCTGGACAGCACCTTTCAGACATATGTCACAGAGGGGTCTGAGTATTCCAGAAACTTCCAGAAGCTGGTTGGTCATTCCTTTGGGGATGGATGAGGTCATGAACTCCCTCAATAAAACTTCCCCAATATTAAACCAAGTCTAGGGAGCAGCCCAGCAGAGGCTGGTGAAGGGTGGCTTGAGGATATATTTTTGCTCTCTGGATTCTTGAGCAGGTGTGGAAATGTGAGTACAGGTGCTGGGAGAAGCACCTGAAGCTGGGCTGAGAGCAGCCCCTGGCCAGGCAGGGCTTCATTCTCCTGTCCTCAGAGCAAGACTGTCTTTTCTTGTATTTTTGACTGCTCCAAACAGTGGCACAATATCCACTAATGCATTTCTGTAAAGGTTTTTGTTCCAGCAGGATTAATCTGCTACTTTTTGCTTTGCTTTTGTCCAAATTAGGTGAAGGAGTTTCAAGCTGTTGGATAATTATTCCCAAAACTAGGAGTACATATCAGACTTAATTCTCATTCTTGAAAGTACTGAGCAACTGAAAGGAAAATTCCATCCCACAAATGCTACTTTTCCTAGCTTGGGAGCCAAAAGCAATGGTACCATTGCCCCAACCCTTGCTGTAGGCATCCTTTTCAGTCTGAAACACAGAGGACTGGGCACTTGCCCTCCATCCTGATCTATCCAAGCTGTCTCTGTTTTCTGTCCTTGAACTAACAGGCACTCCCTGACAGCTTCCCTGTCTTGTCCCCTCCCCAGCCTCTTCTGTGGTCTGGAATTTGTGCAGCAGCTCAGCTGGCAAAGGCTGAGCAGCAGCACTTGCCACGAGTCTTCTTGCATGGACCTGATAAAATATTCCTGGCCACAAGTTGTATGAAATACTGCAGAGCACCTGCAGAAGGGAATTAAGTTACCCCTTCTGAATTGTGGTTCTTCAATTAATCTTTACACTGGGCACATACATCAATAGCACATAGTTCATACAGGCTGACAACAATGCTAAAAAATGATAAGAAAATTAGGACTGAAGCTGGACTGAATTTCTATAAAGAGGCATAAAGCCAGGCATGAATATTTACTTGTTTTCTTTTGTATTGTGCCTGACCTTGGCCCATGTTTTGAAAGTCTCCATGAGACCTGAGATCATCTTGTCAAACCCAAACCTCAGCTTTTGCTGAAGAGTTTGAGAAGGATTTTTGTTTCCTGCCACCTGTGTCTCAATTTTCTGCAGCAGCTCCTGGCTGCTTTCATAATATTTTCTTGGCTTTTATTAGCCACAAGTTCCTGAAGGCATCAAATGCTCATGCTGACTCTGACTCCAGTCTTCATCTTCAGCGACTGCAGGGCTAAAGCACTGCAGGAGGTGCAGATGTGTGGTACTGCAGGCTCTCAGGGTCTTGATTGAGTGCAAAACCTGTAGTCGGGGAGGAGCTGTGGCATTTAATATTGATGGATGCAGGACTGAAGAGGATGTCTGTGTTCAGCAAAGGCTTTGCATTCCCTGCTCAGAGTGCCTAAGTTAAACATCTTTCATTCACCTGGCTGTTTTCCTTAGTGCAGGTGTTAGGCAAGAGCTCTGTGTGTCCGCTAAGGGTAAGGATGACAGCGGGTCATGCTGCTGCAGAGGGGACAGTCGCCCCTGAGGTGACACCCTGGGCACACATCCTGAAAGAAGCAGCCTCGCTCATCAGGGCTCTCCTCGGTTTTGCTGCCTAGCCTGTGAGCTGCTGAGGGACTGGTGCACAGCTCTAGCTGGGTCTGCTGTGCTGAGGCAGCTTTGTCCTGACTTGTGGGCAGGTTTTACCCTGAAATACTCAGTGATTGCCTTGTGCAGACACTGCAGGGTGATAACGGGATTGTGCTGAGCAGCTGGGAGGAAGGCACTGCCCAGGAGAGCCTTCCCTGTTTGTGATTCCAGGTTATCAAGGATCACCTCCCCTACTCAGCTCTGTTGCTGTTCTGAGGGCACAGGTTTAGGAGGCGTTCATTACCCACCCCTTCACCTTCTTGCACCAGCAGAGCCTGGTGTGATGAGGAGAGAGCACAGCAGTTTGGTGCAGGTGAACAGCCGAGAACAGGGGGCATGGGCAGCGCTTGTGCTCACCAAATCAAAATAAATGCAACCTGAACTGCAAGGGCTGATGCTCCAGTCACAGTGCAGCTGGCTGCAGCCTTAGCATGAAATCACATTGTGCCTTCTGCATGTTAGTTTTTGAAAATACGGATAACTCATTGGGGTTTGTCTATCCTTTTAAATCAACTTTCTGTGCTTTCAGGCTTTGTGGCAGAATTCATTCCTCATTGACTTCATGGAAGCCTCATTGTTAAAACGGCCATATGTTGTCTGATTATCCAGACTACCTCTATAACTCCCACATGTTTTCTTCCAGCCTGGTTGCTTATTACTGTTCCCTCTGCTGGGCTAATAATGCCACCTTAATGCCCATATTAATCTTTTTTCCTCTGTAAGTGTCACTGTTTCTATTCTCACTTTTTTTTTCATGTGAAATGTTCCATTAAGCCTGTCCTTTCACCATCAGAATCCTTTCTCAAACACGTGGTTTTTTTCCAGTAATGCTGAATCCATCTTCCCTGTTTATGCACGCGTGCAGGTGGGATGGTGTGCGTGTCAAACCGTGGCAGGGTTACTGAGCAGCACGAGAACTGCTTTTCCTGCTCTTGGCTGGCCACTGCAGCACTGCATTCCCATTAGCGCCTTGCTCTCAGTGTGCCTGTTTCCTGCTGCTGTGCTCCCCAGAACAGCAGCAGCCCTGGGAGGAAGGAGGATCACTGCTTTCAGTGGTTGTGTCACTGGGGTGTAGGTGGTGTAGAGCAAGAGCACTTCTGTTGCATGGTTTGGTGTCAAAATCTCTTGTTTTGACAGCAGGAGATTGTCAAAACCTCCAGATTCAAACAGAGCGAGGAAAAGGTGGGGAATGGGTGTTAAAAAGAGGACCTTGCAAGGCTGGTGGCTGATATATCTCATGATGCTTCACGAGCACTTGAGGATGTTGTATTTACTGCAAGCTCCCCAGGGGAAGCTGTGGCTGAGCTAAACCAGCATCCCTGAACCCTGTCCTGGCTGAGCAGTGCCCAGGCTTTGCCTTGTCTGCATGTGACTGCCAGTGACCCCGTGCTGCTGTGTGCCAGGAGAGCTCTTCCCCTCAGTGCAGGGTGAGTTACTGGGAGCCACAACCCAGGAACAGCTGCCTGAGGGCGGGGTCGTGGTGAGGGGCAGTGGGGGCTATTTTCAGATAAGTGTTGTCTGCACTGTCACTTTTGTCCTTGAGAGCCTGACTGAGAAGCCAATTTTTCTGCGGTTGGTTGAAAATCACATTGCATCAAACAAATAAATGTTCTGGCTGTGCTTATTGCTATCCTGGGGGGAAGAAAGTCAATTAGGCAGCACTAAAATAAATGTGGAATACTTTGACCAGGCTGGCATGAAACAAGAGCTACCCAAGGTATGTCTGAGTGTGTCTCACAAGCCATGGTACAACACGTAGCACGGGAAGCATCGGCATCCGAGGTGGGGATGGACAGGCTGCTGCTGCAGTCTGAGCTCATCCAAAGGCAGATTCCAGATCCAGCTCAGGGCAGGCTGCTTTGCCAGTCCCGTTCACAAGGCAGGCCTGCAGCATGCATGCAGGCTGTCTGCAGGCTTGCTCGAAGAGTATTTTGAATATGTTGCCCTTGGTTTTAGTTTCATGGATAATTTTAGAAAGCATATGCCTGAGTCTCTAATTTCCAAATTACTGCTGCTGTCCCATGTGTCAGATGGTATCTGTTCTTTCGTGACAAAATTTTCTCATCATCACCAGTGACACTCAATACTTTTGCTCCAATGTTGCTACTTTTAGTTCCTGGGAAAGCTGCAGAGCTTGCTCTGCTGACTGATGTGCCCATGGGAAAGGAGGAGGCAGTGGGAGCAGAGGCACTTTTGTGTCACATTTCTGTTTGTCACTTTTTTACCTCTTTTGTTATGGAATGGCAATATCCATACTTCAGCACAGGATACTAAAGGAGTGGTGGAAACATCAAAAGTGTTGAGTTCTAACTTAAAAGTTCGCAAGTGTATTTTTAGATGCCTGGTGGACAAATGTAACCCGACATATTGGTGTCCTTTAGTTGCTCACAGTCTGTGTGCAGATGTTAATTTGAGTTCATCTGTCTCCCTTTAAGCCCCACTTGCCTCAGTGCTGCCACCACCTCTGTTTCCATAGCAACTGGAACATCTGTGTGTGTGTCCAGCCCAGTGGCACCCAGGTGACAGTCTGGGCCCCTGGGGTGCCCTGTCAGGCAGCCTGGGCTGGCTGGGAAGCGCTGCTCCCACCTGTTTGTGCTGCAGGGGTTTAAAGAAGATTATCTGCACGGTCAGAGAGGGAGCTGCTCCTTCAGGTAACGTGGTCTGGTGCCCCTTCTTGTAAACCTCATCAGAATGTAAGTGCTGTGGACTAAAACTTTCCAGTTTGCATAGCTGCATTCAGACAGATGTTTTTGGGAAGCTTCAGCAACAATGGCACTCGTATTTATATACTGTTAATTTTACAAAACTTCATGAGCTTATCACAGTTTAATGGGACAGCCTCTGGTTCTGTGGGGAAGAGCCATACAAACCTGACCAAGTGAGAGATCTTAATGTGCTTTGCAGTCTTGCAGGCTGAAATGATTTGGTTTGGTAGCTGCCTCCCAGTTCATCCTGACAATGCCTGAGCTTAGCTCCTAGGGCATGTAGCCATTTCCCCAGAAATGGGCTTTTCCACATCCTTCTCCGTGGCCATATGACACCCAGGAACTCGAGGATGACTGTGGCTGGCCTGCAGAAAGGACAAAAGATAAATGGAGAGATGGGAAAAGAAAATGAGGAGTGAAGGATCTCAAGAGCTGGACATGGAAGAATAGTGAACTTTAAAACAGGCAGGCCTATGAAGCCACACAAAGCCAGGTGCTGTGGTGGGGTCTCAGAGGAGGAGGCAGTGTGTGCTGGGGTGGGATAGAGGGTGCCTTGTGAGCCTTTGTTGCCCCTTGAGGGCAGGATGAGGGGATGCTGTTCCCAGCTGAGTGCTCAGCCCTTCCCTGCACTGGCTGTGCTGAGGGAGTCACTGTCCTGCTGCTGCAGGAGTCACCTCAGCCCTGAGCCAAGGTGGGTGTGAGGGAAGGGGAGTGCAGGAGATGCGGAGAGCTGCAGGGAGAAGAGGTAATTTCTATGGAAGAGGAGTTTGAGCCTTGCCTTTCAGCTGTGTTTATCTGTGTCCACCCCAGGGTCCTGTGGCAGGGAGTCAGCACCACCTGCTATTTGTACATCCATTATTTTTCAGTCAGTTTTGCTCAGTGCCCAGAGGCCTGGACTTCACCTTAGGCCAGTTTTGACTACGTACTGTTCTGTGTCAGGAACCAAACATCATGTCAAGAGTTCTGAAAGTTGCAGTCAGATGGCTGGGATGAAGGTCTGGAGTGCATTATCTTAGGTGCAGAGTCTGTTTTGTGTACACAGTAAAAACACCTCATCTCCCTGTTTTATCGTGGAAATAATTTGTTTGAAGTGCTGGATGCAAGAGCTGAGCCCTGGAAGAGGCAGTAAAGAAACATTTTTTTCTTTAGTGCAAGCTTTGAGCAGTGTGCAGTAAAGAGGAGCATAAGGGTAAGTACCGGTCACAGGAGATGAAATGTAATATTGTCATTTATTCTGTGCCTTGAATAAGATGGGGAACTTCTGGAGAAAAATGGGATCACGTAATTAGACTGTATCATCATCCAGGCTTTTCAGGAAGCAACACAAAGGCTCAGAAGATCTCCGAACTATTGAACACCTGGCTTTGAAACCTTGTTAAAGTGTTTTTAATATAGATAGGTGTGGTATAATACCTCAGACTGAAATAGCTCTAGTTGCTAGGATTGACCTTTTCATTACTTGTTCAGCATCCCTGCACCAGTTAAATGCGTTGCTTTTATAAAAAGATTATAATAGAGTGAAGAAGCAATTTCCAGAAGGATTTTAAGTACTCTTTGATGGGGACTTCAGTGCTTCTGAAAAAGACTTTTCTCCTTTTTGCAAATACCATGATGTGATGTTTTGGCATTATAGAATGATTTGGGTAGTTAATTGCAGTAACCAACACTGCACTCATTTAAGAACCTGATGTAGACCCATGCTCATACCAAAGTTTGCTGGAAATATCTTTCATTTCATGTCCTGTGGTCAGATATGTAAAAAAATGTGGGGGACCCCAGCATGGGCTGTGCTGTTCAGCCATGCAGGTTAGAAGAGGGTTTATGGAAGTTTTATTGCTGAGCACTCTGCCTGTGTAGCAATCGTGGATGCTGGAGGAATGTCCTGAGATGGAGAAGGAAGGGGCTGAGCTGAGGAAACAGGGTCCCAGGAAGGTCTGATACACAGCAGTGGGTCCCTTCCTGGGGAAGAGAAGACTGTCAGCTGAGGACTGCATCTCTAGGAACAGTCCTAAGGGAAGGAAATGTTGGATTTATTGGGTCCTTCCTTGAATAGTCACTATGGTTTGGGGTTGGGAAAATGCTAAAGCTGGAAAGAAGATTGCTGCAAGGTGAAGTTTCCACCTTTTTTTTTAATAAGTGTACTGAAAGTAGGCTCTAAAAATGTCTGATGCCTACATATGTGTAGTATGATCCTCCTTACCATTACAGGGAAAAGCTCATTGTTTTTCAAAGAAATAACATGACCTGGTAATGTTTTAATTGCAGGAAGCTCATTATTTTCATTGTTTTCACTTGTTCCCTTTGAAATTCTATGTTGCAGTCTAATGCAGGTCTCATCCTTGTGACGTGCCCACCATTTTCAGAGACCCCCACTCTTCCCATACCTTTGTATCTCACTGCTGTTCTTGAGGCAGAATTAGCATCCTGTAATAGCCAGGAATGGGAGGAGTCACATCACCTGCCCTTCAGGGCTCAAAGACACCATCCCTCAGGGCTGGCCCCAGCTTGCTGTGTTCTCCAAGCTGCTGCTGTGTTACCTTGAAATAATTGTCTGATTGTGAATGAGGTTACACCGATGTAGGTCAGGGTTAATTTTGTGAAAGGCTGGAATGCAGAATTCTGACAAGCAGAGGGGCCTGGTGGTGCTTTTATCATCTTACAGTGCTTTGTACCTGCAAGAGCTGTTCTGGGCAGGGGGGACAGCAGTGCCAGCCCAGCCCCTCTCTCTCCTCCTGTCCTGTGCAGGGCAGGGGGATTCCAGCCTCCCACAGGCTTCCCAGGGCAGTGGTGGAGCCACCATGCCTGGAAGTCTTCCAAAGGTGTGTAGATGTGGTGCCTGGGGACAGGGATTAGTCCCTGGCTTAGGCTTGTCAGTGCTTGGTTAACAGCTGGACTCTATGACCTCAAAGATCTTTTCCAACTTAAATAATTCTATGGTTCTGCCTGAGTGAGGGACTCAGCTGATGAACTTCTCTCTTGTTATGCTGGCTTGCAGTTCTCTTGGTCCTGGGTTTGTGATAACAGATTTACTGTACAAAGAAGTTGTTCTGTTTGCAATTCCTTCTTAATTTGGGGTTGCTAAGACAGTCTTGTAGAAGCTCATTTGGGCTTTATGTGGCTATAAATAATGCTTGGCATTGTGGCTGGCATAGGAAGGACATTGCAGCAGAAAAGATGTAACATTGGGGTTTCTGCCAAGACATGATTTTTAGGAAAAACAGCAGGAACAGAACATTCAGCAGCCCTTAATGGTGACTTTAACAAGTGCAGATGTTGGGAAGAGCTTCTGGAGGAATGTTTTTGTTATAGTTCTGCACAGTATGAGCTGCATCTGAACTACTGAAAACCCTGTCAGTTTGTTTTGTAATCCAGACTCAGTTCTGCATCTTTTCCTGCCATCAGTTAGATTTTTATGCCAGTTTGGCACATTTGAAAGCCTTTCAGGCCTCCATTTGGCCTGACCTCCAAACCTGAGTGCTACAGACAAGCCCCAAGCATCTCACAAGGCTTGGTTGTCCTCTTCTGTCCACCAACTGTGGAACCTGGGAATGTAAAAGAACTGGGGACCCCTTACGCCCCCGGTTTCTTTTCCCAGGGTAAAAAAGGCTGAGAAGGGCTTCCGAATTTGCATTTGGTTCAGAGGTTTCTCCCAGCTGAGGCTCTGCACAGACACCCATAGTCTGAGGTTCCTCTTGGAATTTTGGATTTCCAGTGGAAGTGGGGCTGTTGCCAGACCAGCTGATCACATCTTTCCTCATGAAGTGCACGAGTGGCCAGCAGGGCCACCTGTGGAGTTTTGTGGCAGGCGGGGCTGGAGGGGTGCACAGGTGACAAACCAGCACAAACCCCAAGAGCTCAGTGTCCCTTCCTAAGGTCCCAGTGTAGGATGTCCCCACAAGACTGACACGGAACAGGGAGAGGGGGATTTTTTTAAAGCGTAGCAGGAATGTGAGATACAACAGAGAAGAACTGGGGCTCACAGGTTTTATCATTTACTGGCTAATGTTGCTGGCTGTTTGAGGGAATTTGCATAGGTCACTGAAAACACCATTTTTTGTGCTCGTTTGTTTTGCTGCTACCAATATTTGAGGTTCTGGAATTCAAAACAAAATTTTTCCTAGGTTTGAAATTGTCTGTGTGGTGTGAAGCTGCCCACCTAGAGAGCAGAAATTCAGTTCATCAACAGAAAGAGGGGTTTCTTTTTTCAGTGTAATGAATATTTGCCAGTCAGCACATCTGACAGGCTTTTAGTAGTAAATATCACTTGAAACCAACTGTTGGAATCCCTGACTGTAATAACAGAAGGGATGGAAAAGGGAATTCACATTCCAAATCCTTCCAGAGTAAGTTATTAAAAATAACAAATTTAGAGTAGGGCTAGGAACAGGTTTATCAGCACCTGGAGAATGATGAATTTTGTGATTGCTCCAAGCTGTTTGTGCTGTTGTAAGTAATGTTAGTGTCTGGCACATGCTGACCTTGGAAGTGGTCAGTGGTCCCTGTAAATATTGGGAGGAAGCCGACTCAGTTCCTTGGGTGTAAAAACCTGGGAATCTCAGCCCTGAACGGTTTTGACAGCTATCACATGCTACCTTCTCTGACTTCACTCCCCACTGCCGTATTTTCCTTCCTTCTGTCAACCTCATGTGGAAATTTATGTGCAGAAATGGTAACAGATAATTTCAATGGTTTTTCAATGGAATAACTACAGATCCTATTGGAGAGAAGAAAAGCCTGTCTGAAGGACAGGCTGGGAGACAGGTCTTGAGTTCAGCCTTGGGCTTAGCTCAGGACTTTTTGAGTAATCTAGAGGCAAACTGTCTAATCTGTCTATTTTCCACCTATAACCTCAGGCTGATAATGCTTCCTCTAGACACACAGCAGGAGGGGTCTGCATCGTGTCTTTAGCTTAGAGAGCCACTGTACTTCTGCAGGAAAAGCAGCAAGACAAATTTAACAGATGGACCACACTGTTTGTCAAACAGCCTTTGACAGGGCAAAGCTTTAGCCTGTTTTGGGGGATAGGAGGAATGAAGGCCAAGAGCAAATACATTCACATAATCTCCTTTTTTAGCTCTACTCAATTGTGGCATCAACTGCTTAACCTTGGCAGCTGGGGGCTCCTGCTCGAGCTAAGCCAAGTCCCACTGGTTTAGCACAGAGGAGTTCTTTGAAGCTGCTCTTGTGTCTGTGTGTCAAGGTGGTTACACTGCAGTGCATCCAGCTGAGACAGGCTTCAGGGACCAAAAACAGGGTGGGAATAACCACTTTAATGCCTGCATCTGGTCTTGACTAGTACATGCTCCAGTGACTGCTCAGCATCCTGCAGCATTTCAGCAAGTTAGAGCCAACAGGATGTCAGATGTACACTTTCAGGTTTGGGAATTATGTCCCTAAAAACCTCGATTTTAGGCTGTGGCTTCCTGCAGGGCCTGGAAGTGCAGCAGAACGGAAGGAGTCCTGCCCCAGGACTCTTGCATGCTCTACCAACTCTGCTTCCTCTGGGATAGAGATGCAGAATATGATTATGCATTTACATTTTGACAGGGCTAGAGACCCGCATATTTAATGTTTTTGTACTTGGTGCTGTATAAATGTGTTGAAAACAATGATCTCTGCATAAAGAGCTCTTGATCTCAAGACAAGTCAAAACAAGACTAAAACAGGCAACAAAACAAACATTAAGTGACAGGGAAAAAATTAAGGGAACTTTCTTCCTTGGATGAGATCAGTAACTGCAGTATATTTGGAAATGGCACAGGTTTCCCACCTACCATCCTTAAAACCAGCCTGCTTCCCACAGCAAATCAAGAACAAGTGTTTGATCTATAATCTCACACTACTGTGGATTAGGCATGGCTGCACTGCAAGAGAATGGACCGTTTGTACTCACCCAAGCAAGCTTGGAATGAGCTCCTTTGGAGACCATTAACAAGCAGGTGAGGACAGGCGGATGGTGCCTGGGAGATGTGTGGGGTTTCTGGGGTGAGCCAGAGCCAGCACTGCCCTCTCCTCCTGCAGGGTGAGCAGAGCCTGGCCCAGAGGGGTGACAGAGCACCTGGCCCATCCCAGCTGGGCTATTGCTGCAGCAGCCTTGGGGGCCAGGGCTGGGGGGCTAAAGAGGGGCTTCTGAGAGAGCCAGGAAGGCAAAGACAAGTGGAGAGAAAATTTGTGCCCTGCAAAAATTGAGGGGCGAGCTTGGAAAGCACTGGGATTGATTGGGGATGGAGGCTGGGGAGCTGGAAAAGCTGACTGGAGCTTTCCTTGATGCTGTGTGTGGGGGGTGTCACTGTCAATGTCTGAAAAGGGACGTGACGGCCCTGTGGCTTTCCTAAGGAGAACCAGACCCTCTGAACGATTCCTTGCACTGGAAACATGGGAGATCAGGCACTGCTACCAACTGAGTTTTCCTGAGTTGTGCTTGCTCGCAGGATTTTATAGCAGGACTACTCCTAGTTAAGATAAAACTCTGTGTCTGCGAGAATCACTTTAATCCTCACATCCCTTAGTTCTCAGATTGTCCGTGCTTCCTTTGGAGCAATTGACACTCATTATGTCACAAGTGCAAATTGCCACAGCATGTTTTCTGAGGTTTGATGTAATGAGGAAAGAATTCAGATAGCACTGATACCTCATTGCTTTGGGCTGATTGTTAGTGGGAACACACAAAATCAGATACAGCTTTTCTGTATTAAGTGTACAAACAATCCATGGGATCAAAACCACTGACTTCAGTCGTGTCAGATTTCATGATTAAGTCCATGTTTCTAGGACGAAAAGCGAACACAGTTGGGAATTTTGGAGAGCCCTCTGTTCTAAAGGGGCATGGCCACTGTGTGCGGAGTCTGACTCGCCCTGAACTGCTTTGGGAAGGGCTGTGCCTTTCTATTAAACCACTTCTCCTCTGCGTATGAGTTCGACAGTGTTCCCACCCTGTTTTGTAGGGGGTTGTGTACTCGGAATTCTCTGAGACGTGATCTCTTCTGCGGGGTCAGTGCTTTCCCTGGGAGGTATTTCCCCGCGGCGGCTGCAGGAGCACATTCTCCAAACACGGACAAGCATGTGCCGGGCAGCTCTGGCCGTGACCGACAGCCCTGGGCTCTGCAGGAGCTGGGGCTTGATGGGAATCCCGTCCGCGGTGCTCTCCTGCTCGCAGCTCTCCTGTTCGTGTGCCAGCTGCGTGTGGAAAACCTGCTGGCAAGGGACACCTCTCCCAGTACAAGATACTGCTTAGTTTAAGGAGCTAACACAGAAACAAAGCTTTTATTTCGGCAGTGGTGCTGTGTAATACTGACAGGAGTCACGAGATGGGGCTGTTTTTAGCCGAATCGCCCCCAATTCCGTGTCCCCGGCCGGGGGCAGTTGGATGGGCAAGCCCCGTGCCCGGGAGGATGCGCTGGGCTGGGGTGTGGGTGCCGGTGTCCCGGCAATCCATCACTCCTCTGTGCAGATACAGCTCTGACAGAGGCTTTCCCCCAAAACCGCGTGTGGGAACTCGAGACAGGGATTTTCCTTGTGTCTCACTGCCCCTTTGCACAGCGTGCCTCAGGACACAGATTTCATCCTCAGCACCACGTGCAGGGCAGGTGAGTTTTCCTAGGGGAAGCCTTCTGGTTCATTTGGCAGAGATTTCTGTCCACGCAGCCAGGAAAAGGTTAAAAGCACATTTAGCTGGTGTTCAACATCTTTAAACAGTCATATCTTCTCTTTGAAATGTATAAAATGTAGCTTTAAATAAATCCTTATTCTTCTACACTGTGTGTTCTTAGATGCAAACAAGCTGAACTTTCTCCCCAGGTATTGTATGCCTCTAAGAAAAGACTGAAATAAGAGATTTCTGTGACCTGAAACACCTAATTTAGGCTCTGTGGGACTCTGCCATCCAATAAGCTCATTGCTGCAGAGCTCAGAAATATTTTTTTAAATTGCATTAAAATAGCAGATGTTAAAAATATGCAGTTTGTGAGAGGGAAAGCTCCCCTCCCCCTTCCTGAAGGCACAGAATAATAGATAACATTAATACGACATCTGAGGCTGTGCCTTTGTGCAGCTGAACATCTCATGGTATCTGGACTAAGTGATGATAAAGAAACCAAATTGAATGTGGCTTGGAAGATTTTGTCTGCATCTGTAATTCATCTCCTGATTTCTTTTTCACTGTGAGGGGAGAGGCACAGGGAGTGCTGTAACAAGCACCAGGCACTGCAGGTTGGATTTAGCCCTGGTGGAAGCTGGCACAGATCCTCTGTGGGCAGAGGAGTTGCACACTGAGAATGTCCCAGGTCCCTGTTACGTGTAGATTAACAGCTAATTATGCTAATTGCATTTCCAGTTCAAGTTCAGAATGGGTCAGTGCTGTTTGCTAGTAATATCAGCTCACTGAAACAAAAATGTGTGGTATATGTGAGGCACGTGCAGAGATTTTTAGACGATACTCTTAAATTGCTTGCACTTGATGGATCATGTTCCTTGCCTTGCACAATTCCTTGCACGAGGAATGAGCTAACCCAGAGCTCACTGCAGGCTTGATGGCCAGGAGCAGGAGATGTCCAGATATCAGCAGGGCTGCTGTGGGGTTTATATATATATTTATATGTGTGTGTGTGTGTAAAAGTCCTCCAAACTACAGTGCTCCCAAAACAAGTTGGGGTGACCTTGTAGCTTTGGGTTGTTTTGAAGCATGGTCATTAATCCATATGGTTTGGGCAGCCACAACTTGTCCTCTGAGTATAAAAAACAGAGGAGGAGGATAAGGCTGTCGCTAAAACTCTTGGAATGTAAAATACTGCATAGAAGGGAGGTTTAGGTGAGAGGAAGTGCTGGATTGGAAACAGGGGGAGACTGTGGAAACTGGATAACTCGCTGTTTTGGCTTAGAGCTTGGGACATGGGAATTCCAGGCTTCTGTCATGGGCGTGAGTCATGCTGAAGTATGTGTGCTTACAGCAGAAAAAAGATGCAGACAGTGCAGAAAATAATGTTTATACAATGCTTACTTAAAACTGCGTTCTTTCCAGTTGTTACAGTGCTCATAGGGTTAGGGCTGAGAAACCTGAACGTTCTTCAGGGTTTCTTCACAAATATGTATTGATGGCTCCAGCTAAACCCAGGCTCTGAGGGAGTTTTGCAGTTGGCTACTCCTACAAGAAGCTTAATTGCTGCACTTTGGAGGGAGAGACCACAGGGAAGAGCAGGTTCCTCCTGTTGCACCAGCCTAGTCCTGCCAATGGAAATGGAGGAAGGATCCAACCTGTGGTTCTTTCCAGTGCATCTTGGGACACGGGATGTGGCAAAATATGGATTGTGCTGCATGGATGCAATGAGCCAGTTCTATGCCAGTACCCAGGGCACGTCTGCTTCTGTGCCAAAGCACCCAGAAGCTGCTTGAAACGTGTTACTCACTATGTTGGGAGTAGTGGTTAGGGTTACCCCTATAACTCAGAAGTACAGCATTCCCATTGCACTAAACTACTTTTCCCTTTAAGATATTAATAAGTGAAGAGTTGTGTTTTTATAACTAGCACTAGATGTTTTCTGAAGCTTCCCTCTGACTTAATTGCACTCAGGGGTAAAATTCCTATCTGTCATAGCAATCTTCCTAAGAAGCCTATTTCAATCATTCTTTGCCAAGTACAAGCACATTTATCCACAGCTGCTATGATAACTCCTAAATGAAAGTAAAACTGACACATTTGTGCTGGGAATCTGGGCTGCTCTTGTTGGATGCATGCTAAGGCTCAGATGTATAACAGCTGCTTGGTTTATGGGTTTTTCTGAAGGTGGCTTTTCAGTGAAGCAATGCAAAGTTCATCCTTCAGTGTAACTCTGCCATTACAAAGCTGAATGTCCTCCACTGCAGGAAGAGATCCCATCTCTGAGCTGAGGCAGGGGCTGGGTAGGAACAAAGGCAGAGCACCCAAGTGCAGGTTATTCCTAGGAGATGTATTCAGGTTGAGTGAGCAAGTGATTAGTTCTCAAAGTTGATCCATTTTCCCTCTCTAGAGAAGGGGTAGGGTATCGTTTGTGGGGTTTGGCTGTGGGCACTGAGGAGTCCAGAGCCTGAGCAGCACAAAGCCCCTGTCTCCCATGAGCACTCAGCCTTCAGAAGCAGCTTGGGCAGATGCTTTGGTGCAATACATGTGAAAAATATGAAAATGAGGTGCTTTATAGATTGCTCCTTTGTAGTAGGGCACAGTCCTGATGGACTGCCATAGGTAAAGTCACAGGACAGCTAATTCTGAGCTTAACCAAACCTGTCCTTTAGTATGCCATGAAGAGTGGCAGTGATCTCCAAATTCACTTTTGGGATAGTGATGTAGATCTACTCTGATCTCAGAATGGTGTAAACCTGAGGAAGTTAAATATTGCGTTGCATTGACCTTTAAAATGAGGGTGAAGACAATTCACGTTCATGTGCTCAAAAGATGCTCGGTAAAACATGAGCTACAAGTTGCTGCTTTTTAATATAGTAACCATTGGAATTATTCATGGGCACCTAACTCAACCTGGCCCAAAATACTGCATCTTTTCACAGAGAAAAATTCTCCTACTTTTTCCTGTACGGTGTATAAGATTTAAAATCCCATTTCCTTATAGTGTTATATATAGACTTAGGCTGAGAAGTTATTTCAGTCCTTTAGGATTCTGGTTGTACAGAAAGCTGTAGTTATGAAGTGAATTACATGCAAAAAAGATCTTGTGAATGTGACAGTAAAATGACAGTTCTTGAGTACTTGGGTCAAGAAATGAAAATATTCCGGTTTGCAGAGTGGCAAATCTCTGCGTGGTGGTTTATTTATCAAGGCTGGCCCCGAGATGGGTCTGCTGTGCTGTAATTAGGACTGTAACAGAAGGGCTGCTCAATAAAGAAGGTAATTTAGGGAGCTCATACAAAAGGTGGGAGGAAGGAGGCAAAAGAACCTTGTTTTGCAAATAGACTCTCTGAAATTGAGCAAGGACATCCAAGCATAACAACAAGGATCAGAGCCACGTTCCTTCCTACTGAGGTAACAGTGCTGCAGCCACATTTCAAGTGATTGCTCAGCTCTCAGGGATGTTTTCAGATGAACCCCTGGAGGGAAGTGCTCTCTGTGATTTTAGCCAGAAATAAGAATAAATTTAGTGAATGATATGGAGCTGACTTTTTCTTACCTGCAGTTAGCAATTTGGGTTTTGCTCCTGTAAGCTCTTCCCTGCTACACTTGTAGGGAATGATTTAGAAACTAGACCACCACTTCTGTAGCAATTGCAATAAATCTCATGTGCAGCTTCCAAAATATACCTGCAAGGGCAATAAACCAACCCTGACGCTGAAGCAAATCACCCCAGTGTACTCAGGACAGGTTATAGGCCAGGAATTAAATGTTTAAAATCACTGACAATTTGTCCAAAGTCCCTTTATGAAGCTCCCTGCTGAGTGGCGAGGGCATATACCTCATGTTCCTCCACCCGTTTAGGGGACTTGGAAATAAGCAGAGGGGTTTGAACATACAGGTCAGGCTTGATACCTATGAAACTTGGTATGGCTGAGCATTTCCTTTTTATTCCTAATCCCAAAATGTGTCTTAGTGATGGCCAGGGAGACTGAAGTGCCTTGATCTGTCCTGCTTGGGCTGTCTTAGGCCCCGTGTGTGTGTAATACAAAATACAGCACCAGGTGAGCACTGAGGATAGCCCAGCTGCTGTTTGTAGTGCCACATGTAAAGGATTAGTAACAAGAGTTAATCATGAAAAATAATCTCAACAAATACGGAAGTTTCAGTCTCGTATCTGTTACCTATAAATGTTTCATTCTTCTGTTTTATTGCTGTCAGGCAATGGAATGAGAAAGGGACGATATCAGACATTGGCTATGGGATGTTTCCAGAAATAATAAGATGACTAAAGTAAACATTTTTGCACTCAAGTCTAATCGAAATATCTTCTAATTAGCAGTGTGTGCAGGCTAAATTTTCTGAAGTTTTTATTGCCAATTATTTATGCAGTAAGTAGGACAACATGTTCTTGGGAGCCATCATCTCCTCCATCCTCTCTGTAGGCTTGCATTTTTGCCTCTCTGCATTTTTATCTTCTTACTCCTAGGAAATGGAGGCATTTTCTGAGGTATCCAGCACAAGTTTTAAAAACTGAAGCCAGACAGCCCTAAGGAAAATTCCCACCCAGAGTTAGTGCAGCTGCACTTGCTTTAGAAACCCGTCAGGACACTGTTTTTCTTAGGAAGGCAGGACAACATTGCCAAGGATATTTTCAATCCTTAAAAAAAGATTTACTGTGGCTCCAGTAAGCAAACACATGGTTACAGCACGGTTACATTTGTCTTAAGGCAAATTGAAGTAAAGGGGACACTGCAAGCATAAAAACAAGAAATATAAAACCTGCTTCTGAAAATGAGTGGTAAAGTGAGAGGGAGTGACTTATAAATTACCAGACAAAGAATAGCTTACATATTCCAAAGAATCTGAAATGAAGTGAGAGCTAAATAAATATAAATACAGAAGCTATTGTGTTTTACACCAGGTGAGGAGCTTGTCTTTACAGCAAATTACCATGTACTTCATATGAAAGCAACCAAATTACATTAACCTTTAGCATGTAAATAATTTCCTTTGATCTATGGGAGTTTTAAGCTATCAGGAATGTGTTCCCTAAGAGAAATTTACCATTTTCAGGTAGATTGGCATCCCCAGAGGAATAACAAAATATAATTTTGGAAACTCTTCCATTTTTGTTGTATTGTCACTGTTGTCAGAGCACCGGAAGAACTTGCAGCACAACCAACTTTCACTACCAATAATGCTCCAGTTCAGAGAACTGCTTCCAGTTCCCTGCCTGTCTGCAGGTGCCTGTTCCGCTCCAGCACCTGAGAACCTGCTGTGCCTCTGCTGAACAAATGCACCTGAGCCTGGAGCCCGAAAGCAGGATTGTGCTGGGACTCCTGGACTCCCTTTGCCTCTCAGTCCTCACAATCCAGGGGAGTTCTCTGCAGAGACATCCATAACCATGCACTAGGGCACAAATACACTGAAGAAAGTGGATTTAGAGTAAGTGAACAGCCTTGTCCTTTGTCTGAGTTGATGAATTCCACCTCATTTGCTGCATTACACCGGAGTCTTTATCAATCAGGAGCAATCTGGAGTAGTTGTGAAGCTTTGTGAGATGGTGCTCCGAGGCTGTTAGCACGGCAGGCAAACCCCACAGGGCTCTGAGCTGAGAGCTTTAGAGATAACAGGTTTATCAGGGAAGGCTGAGGGCACTGCGACTGTCTCCAATTTTGACTTAGCTCTTCAGTATTGTTTTTATCTTTACCCTGCTGCCTTGTTTGCTGCCTTGCTTGCCGCACACCTGACAGTAATCCCACCCTTATGTCACCATTCACTCCCCTGCCACTGAGGATACTGGCGATTCTCATGTTACAGGCCTGATAGGAGAATTCAAGGAGTTTGATGTATCAGAGAAAAGTAATTTCTGCCCTGAGATGATAAATAGATGTTGCAGTTTCTTGGCCTAAAGATCTGACTCACGGACTTGGCTCTCTCCCAGGAATACAGCATCCTAAATCGGGATCCCACTGAGTCAGGTGGTCTCTGTAAGCCAGATCTGTTTCAGCCCTCCTGATTCCTTTAACACAGCAACAAGCTCTCAATATTTGAGAGAGTTTTCAAGATGCAATTCAAACGTGCTCCTTTGAGTTTTTTAATAGTATGGCTTTTACTGGGCAGTCTCCTGAGAAGAAAATAGTGAAGGGGTTTCCTGTCGATGTCCCTGCACTGTATGGACACAAACACATGTAGCCGACCCGGCCGAGGAGCCAAAAGAGAGAGCCAAATGAGAGAGCCAAAGGAGGGGCCAAAAAGAGCGAGGGCAGAACCCTCTGACCTTTATATGTTCTTAGAAATCACCGTGGATTGGAGGGAGAAATTACCACCGCTCAATCACACTGGTCAAAAGACAAATCCATCCCATGTCTCCGCCTAGGAGAATGGAATGAAAACAACAAGGACAGTTAGCAAAAACATGGCCATGTTTACAACAGCATGCGTGAGAAAGTACTACAGCAAAGAGAAACATTGAAAAACTGCAAAACTCAGGACAACAGTTTCCCTTTGATTCTGTGGGGAAAAAAGTGTATGTGCAAAAGTTACTGAGTGATTTGCTCTTGATACACCTTTAAAAATGATGTTATCCATCAGTAGTAGTGCTAAGCATTTATCTGATAATGAGAGTATCTACTCAAATGTATGGAAGTTTGTGTGTTACAAGACCGGGCTTAGGCATTCATTTTTAGGTAAATTATCACCATTAACACACTTAGAAAGGCAGGAGGGTGTGAGCTGGAACCCTGTTCCTTATAAACTTTGTGTAAATTCAGTTATGCTTCAGAATGAATTGAAAATTACTGTGAGGCCTTTCTTAAAGGAAAAATGAAAGAGCTTGAGGGTCCCACAGAGAACACAATTTGCTTCCAGTAGGATACCTTTGATTTAAAACCACCTATGTGATAGCAGTAAACAGAATTTGTAGGTATGTGTACCTTAACAGGGAGGCTTGAGCCCTTCGGGAAGTGGGGGGAGAAATGAGGGGGTTTGTGCATAAGCTGAGAAGTGAGACCACAGCAAAATCAGACCCCTGGAGGCCTCCCAGCTCTAGCAGTGGGTGCTGGAGCTCCCACATTTCAGTCTCAGCAGTTGTGGCGTTTTGTGCCATGTCCAGTCCCCTCCTGCCAAGCCTCTCCCTTTTCCCTGAGATTCACGGCTCTGGCCATGCCCTTGGAACATCCCTGGGGTCACTCTGGGCTTGCACTGGGCAATCCCAGTGCTGATCTGCCACGGGTTTAGGAAAATGCATTCCCAGAAGCTGCTCTGGTGAAATTTGAAAGGGGAGTTGTGGCTAGAAATGTGGTTTGTTTTTTAAAGAGATGAGGATTTTTGTAGTTCAGTTTTATGCTTCCTAGATTTTAAGAACTAGGTACAGACCTATAGGACTCTGGAATTTTCTTCAAAATTGGTTTTTGGAGCAAGCTGCCTAATGTACATAGCAACCTCTTGTTCCAGTTTCAGTGGAGTGAATAAATTGTATGAGAATCTGAGACAACATTCTGCTGCAAGATGAGCTACTGCTTAATGCATCTTTTGTGGATTTTGGGTTATTACTGGGCTTTCTCCAAAAAACAACAAATGCTGCTGACAAAATACTCTTGTTCCCTGTGCAACATCACAGGAGAAGCTGGCAAATAAACCTTGTGCCAACCTATTTGATGCAACCAGTTGGGGGAGATGTGATTATTGAGCAAAAGTTATAAGCAGAATTGGGTTCTCCATAATTTTTTTTCCTTCTATTTAATTCCAAGTTTAGCAGATGCATTTCTTTTAACCATGGAAGGTACCAGATAATAAAATCTTAGTTAAATTCTGTGGTGGTTTTTTTTGGTTTGGTTTTTTTTTTTTTAGTGTTAGTTTCCTCTAGATCACTGGAAGCAGCACAAATGAGAATGGATGAATAACATCTTCCAACATGTTCATCATCCTTATTCCCCCTCAATGGGAGTTGCTTCCTGTCACTTTATATAACAGCTCCTCACACTTTTCCTTTTAATGATGAGCAGCCGAGTTGTTGCAGGCAGCAGGCGTGTTGCAGTTTCACGCACTGCAAGTATTCCCCACCTCCCCTTCTTGACCTTTTATATTTTTTCATTAATCAGCTAAATCAGAATATCATTGGCTGTTCAAAGGGGCTTGTGAATGTGTCAGGTCAAACTCTAGAAGCTGCTCTGTAACACCCCTGTAGCAGAGCTCCTGCCCTGCTTTGGGTTGGGCTTTACCTGCTCCAGGGCAGAATGAGCCCTTGTCCTGTGAAAAGCATTCCCAGCTACCTGTGTTGCATCTGGCCTCCTATGTTATTGTTGTTCCATCTTGTTTGATAGGTTCTAAAGGTTTATTTCCCTGGGAGCTTTATTACTAAATTATATCCAGCCATGCTAACATGAATGTGTCGGTGTGGTGGCTCCACGAGGTCAGAGCTGCTCTCGCTTCCCCTCCGAGCTGGAGGGGTCAGTTCCTGACCTGGTTGTTGAGGCTGCACACAAAACACCTGCAGGCATCAGTGTGAAGGGGATGGTGGCACAGACCTCTCCTCATTAAGAGCTGGACTGACATCCCTGCCTTATTTCCCAGAGGTGGCCAAAGAGCCATCACAAAACAACTTCAAATTTAATTCGGAAAGAGAATTGGAGATGCCCGGTGCATCCCAGTTAGTGACTGTTGTTACAATGAGGCCCAAATCAGGGGAAACAGCTGCCAATGCCCCCCTTGCCAGCTGGTAATAACTAAATCTTTTTCTTTTAACTTATTGCTGGCAGTGGCCAGAGGGGCTTCAGTAAAGATCCAGAGCTGAATACTTGATTGCCCACCTATAGTCACACATTTGGGTTCCTATCTGGTGACAAGCCTATAATGAGCACAGAGCTGGGTTTCTGTTGTTGTACTGTGGTGATTTTCTGTATGGTTAATAACTGTTGCTTCATCTGCAAAGGTAATTATTTGGGGATTTCCCTTTTTTAAGGGAGCATATGCAAAGCAGAGAAGCCAAAAAAATGTTTAAAAATGTTCAGAAGCCCTAAGCATTATTGTTTAGATTTCTAGTTATCTCTAACCTTTCCTTGACAGGCTTCTGTCTTATTTGGTCACTGACACTGAGATCTGAAAATTCAATTTTTAAGATAGAGTTGTATTCTGGTTTCTTACCTGCTTGCCTTAGGATGCATCTGTATTCCTAACAGAGGAACTGAGTGCCTGCAGATGGTAATCCCACATGAGAGCAGTCAAAGCTGTCATTTTGCTGATACCTCAGACTGAAATGAAAACTTGAAGCTGTTTTTAGGGCAGCTGAGCAGCATAGAAGCGTGAGTCAGCTCTGCCATGTCAGGATGTCAGAGGGAAATTTCATTAAGGCAGGTTTTGGGGGGGAAAGGTCATTGCAGAAAATGGGGGGGAAGCAGTGATAAGTTTAATATCAATGTTAGGAAGTGATGGGGCAGGCAGAGTGCGTAGGTCCTTTATCATTCCATGGTATGAATGTGTGAAGAGGCCATGTGACACAAAGTTAGCTTTGCCAGTTTTATATCTTGCCTTTTTCTGTGATAAAATGGTTACCTGCTCCTCTGTCCTTGTGCTGATGATGTGCTGATTTCTAACCATTTGTTCATTATGTGCTTATTCAGTCTGCACTAATCGTTTGGGTTTTCTTCAAATAATCTCCTGCTTCATCCATTAGCAAGTTGTTCTCCCTATTTATATTTTGAGTGGTGTTCTACTCGGATTTGTCCCATTAGTTAGCTGATGGCTTTGAGCCAACACAGGTAATGGGGGAAGATAAGGAAACAGATTCATAAAGTCGTTGGAGCAGCTAAATGTGGGTAAATTCCTGCCAGGGATGTGCACAGTTTAACAGACGAGGCTGTTTTCCAGTGAGGCAAATATTAGCACATTCAGGCAGCTTTTGTAAAATCCATTCAGCGCTTACCTGTACATGTAAGTCCTTTAAATACCCTTGCAAATCTGGGCTTGATCCTTCTGGTTCCTAGAGGTATGCGTTGCTTCCAGGTGAAGAGGCAATCTGTCCAGTCTTTGTGTGTGTATATTTCTTATATTTATATATCTTTATAATTATTTTATATTTTTATATATTTATTTGTATATAGTTATATATATATTTATGGGTTTATATTTTTATTTTATATTTATATATTTATATTTTAGATTGAATATATTTATTTTTATATATACACACATGTGTGTATATATGTTGAGTCCAGACCTTAGTCATTACTACCCATACACAGAGTTCATGGCTATAAGTTATTTATCCTTCTTGTGTCCACACATGCGGATTGCAGATCTCAGTTTTTATATATAAAAACCTCTGTGTCTAAATCCACAAGTACAGAAATCCACTCTTATATTTGGGTTACTTCTGTGCCAAGCTGAGTTTGACCATGACTTGGGGCAAGAAAGAGATTCTGCAAGTTTTATGGATAGCACATAAACATTACTGTTTCCTTGATCTGTGTGAAACAGAGATGTTGACACACACACATTTTAAATTGTGGCATTTGCACTGGGTGACGCGTTTTTGTTCTTTGGCAAATGTATAGTTTCATTTTTGGCTTGTAAGAAATAGCCATTTTTTCTCTCTGTAGCCTATGTAACCTTAGTCTTGTCTGAGATAAAAGAATTTGCCTTTTTTTTCCCACCTTGTGGCTCATTGATTGTACTGGAATTGCACCCCAGATTAATGTCTAAGGTTTGGGGATAGTTGTTTTCTTAAATTGCACTGCTGAACTTGTGGGAAATTTAAACCACTTTCAGCATGGGAGACAGCAAAACAACCCACGTGGTAGTGTTCAGATTGAGATCCCTGACATGATCTCATCTTCATGTGACTGGGGCTGTTTGTTTGTCAGCAAGGAGGCTCAGGAGTAGAAGAATAGGTTCAGCATCAGAAAGGAGCTGGTTTTCCTCTTGCTGAGGGTTTTGCAGTGTGAAGAACCCTCGAGCTCCTTCCTTCTTCAGTACAAGTCCTGACCCAAAGCCGGATGTGAATAACACCAAGCCCCTTCGGAAGCCATCAGCTCATCCTGGTATCAGCTGGCACAGTTTGTGCCTGCTGGTCTGCCCGACTCATCAGCGGTGGCATCTCGCTCCAGGAGTGCTTGTTCTGTCTGAGTGGTCAGGTGGAAGGGAATCTGTGAGGAGGGTCAAAGAGCAGGATGAGTACCTTGTTCTTCTGTTTATTCCCAGCCTTACAGGTCTGATCGTGGCTACTTTTAAAGGACCTCCTTGAGGCCTCAGCTCGGGAGTGTGCTGAGCATCCAGAGACGAGCTTGGTTTCTTGGAAGTTGTAAATCAGGCAGGATTGGCAGACAAGCAGAACAATTCTTGCCAACTGAATGGCATTTTAGTGCTTCCTATATCTACCTTCCCTCATCTCAGACCTCAGTTGCTGGTTCTTAGCCCCTTCTCTCATTCTTCAGCCACTTTTCTCAGCTGTTCTTGTGGTCGTGGTAGTCCCAAGTGGTTTTTCCTGTTAGACATTTTGAGAATTTGTCATGATTCCTGCCTAAAGCATCCGTGGATACCTTAGAGTTTGGTTTCTGTAGTAGATGTTCACTGCTGCAGTTGCAGTCTGAGCAGTCATCAGTGCTGCCTGTTTGTTTTTCCATTTTAGTTTTTGTTTTCGTGGCCTTCAGACATGTAACGATCAGGTGGTGTTTGTGTTTGACTGTCCAGGCTGACTGGTTAGAGGGAGGCACAGGACACTTTCCTGGTCCGTGAGGAAGCCACACTTGAGGCTGTGCCTGTGTCAGAACAGTGCTAGCCAGGGGTTGAGGGCTCTTTAATGACTTTAAGGCACTGTCTTCTCATTTCTCCTATGTGTGTGGTATCCATCACCAGAGGAAGAGCTGGAATGACAGGCCCTGTCCTCACGTGTGATCCTGCCAGAGCTGTGCTGTTGGGTCAAGTCCATGTTGTGTGCTCGGAGATCTTCACCTGGCACTCAGTGCAGCTCCACTGTGCTCACACTGAGGACCTAACCCCTGCTTTTATCATCTGCCAAAGCACTGGAGCATAGCTGGTAGCTCCTAGAGATCAATCCCTCTCACTTTTTTCTTTGGTTGTTAAATTTTATTTACGTTAGTCCTACAGGAACAGTGATGAGACCAAGGTCATGGCACACCAACATCTGTTACCTTTCTATCTCATCCCCTGAAGATCAGATTCATTTGTTGTCTCTCCCACCCTCCTCCAATTGTACGGTTTAAAGCTGGTTTGTGCTGTCAGCAGCTAATTAATAGTATATTTCACTGGGATTAGCAGCAACCCATCTGGGTTGCAGACCCTGTAACTCTGTAGCTGAAGTATTGGAAAAGTTTACAGATAGATAGAAAGCAGCTTCAGAAAGCTATTTGGTGAAGAAATGGGCAGTATTAGAGCTGCCAGGGAGACGGTCCATTGCAATGCATTTTAACTTCAGCAGGTAGCAAAGTCAGTGTGCTGAGCAATCAGTAACAGTCCTTGCCTATTCCCATGGCTGCAGAGTTTGTGAGCAGCTCTTGAAGTTCAGGCTCTTCACGCTGCGCTCAAGTCAGCACGAAGTGCTCTGAATCCCTATTCCATTCACCCGGGCACGCTTGTGTAAACCAGGCCTCTGAAACTCTTGGATGCTGGTATGTGTCCCTTGGATGCTGATACACGTCCCTGCTGGTTTTTGAGATGGGCAGTCGGCAGTGTCCCTGAGTAGAGCCCTCCTGCTGCTGTGGCCATGTCATACGTACGTGCTCCCACCTGGCTCTTAACCCCAGCTTGTTCAGAGCAGCCCCGGTGCTGTGGGCTCAGCGGGGCCTCCCTGTGCAGGCTCTCACCAGGTTCTGCAGGAGCTGCTCTGGAGCCTTTGGCCCAGGGCTTCTGCTGAATTCCTGCTGCCAGCCACATGCAGTCCAGTCAAGCTCAGGAAGCTCAGCCCACCTTTGCAGTTTTGGGAGTTCTTGCTCTGCAGCAGGTGTAAAGGGTGTAGTTAGACCCTGAAGCCCAGAGCCATCCCATTTCCCTGTGTTCAGTGGGTGCTATAACCAAAGGAGCACTTAAACATGCGTTAGACATCATAGCATTCAGAGGTGCTCAGAATGTAATACCTTGCTGCATCCAATGTGATTTAAAAAAAAGACAAAACAAACTTTAAACAATCTTTGTTTCATTTGAAAAATTAAAAAGAATCCCTGTATCTGCTTATTTTGCATGCTGTTTTTACCTGAAAGTAGCCTGTGCAAGGTATGATGTGGAACTGTTCTTGTAAGTGAAATTAGGATCTATTAGGTCCTAATTAGGAAATTAGGAAAGTCCAGTCCTTGATCAAGGGGGCAAGGAATAAGTGCTACACTACATGGAGAAGCAATTAAAGTTTGTCTCAGTTCTTCTGACAACCTCAGAAATTCAATGCCTCCTGGTTAGAAAAATTGATCCTCTTCTTCAGTTTCATCTGTTTTGATGTATGCTAATATAAAACATTAATTTGAAAAGACATTCAAAGCCTACCTGGATGTGTTCCTGGGTCACCTGCTCCAGGTGGCCCTGCTTTGGCAGGGGGGTTGGACTGGACAATCTCCAGAGGTCCCTTCTTACTCTAACGATTCTGTGACTCTGTGAAATAGCTCAATATTTCTGGAAACTCTCTTTAGACAAACTTTGAAAGGGACTGGATGTTTCAAAAAGTGTGTTCTTTCACCCTTCCATTTTCAGGGCTGAGCATCTTTCTCACACTGGACAGTAACACAATAACTCAGACCTGTGACACTGAGGTTTTATGGCCTAAAAGTAGGTAGATGGAGGCATTTTATTCCTAATTTTAAATGACCATAGGTGTCCAGAGAGACCTTCAGTGGGATGGTCTGTAGCAGAACTAAAAAGCAAGAAGAACATCAACCTGTCCTTGCTCCTAAACGTTATGAGTACTTTACACTCAATATTAGACAGCCACAGGAGATGTTTAGGGATGAGTGACAGCCCTTGCAGGTGCTGCCCCTGTGAGCTCTCTCCAGTGCCCTTCTCCCAGTGCTGGCCTATCCCAGTAACGCGCAGCAGTTCAGCCCTGGAGGAAAGTTTGCAGTCAGGCAAGGAGAACACGGTTTCCTAGGGCATGGTGTCCAACTTGTATGAACCAATTATAGTTCCCAAACCAATTTTTTGTTTAAATTAATCATTAGGACCAGTAGTTCCATTAGAGATTAAATAGTTCTCTGTATTTTGGCAGAAGGGGGGTTGTTTTTAGGCTTTCTTGTGCAGTACAGACTTTCTAGAAGCTGCTTTTGTGGGTTATCTTACTGCTGCTTATCTTGTGGATGTTACTGATCTGAGTTCACAGCCCCTCTGTCTCAGGCATTGTACTCTGAGGGCAGGAATAGAGCTTGTGAGAAAGGAGCAGGGTGATAAGAACTGTTACCTGTCAATCTCAGTTCACAAACAGGCAAAAAGTCCCACAAGACAAGGCAGTGATGCTTTGTGATGACACCTGGCTTTCTATAACTACTAAAATTCCCATTAAGGTCTGCATAGATTCAATTTAAAAGGTTTAAACTAAAAGTTTTAATGGATGTCATAGCTGAAGACACTATTCTACCCTTATCTGCTCCTTTATTGTCCCGTTGAAATGGGCCCTCGGGTCTGTTGCTGTGCCACAAACTGAACGCAGATCTCATGAGTTCCAGGCTTGGCTGTCAGTTTTGGTGCTTCAGTTTTGTGTCTTGGCAGATGAGACTTAAATTCTCCAGCTGAAATAGTTGGCAGTGACTGCTAATGGTGATTAACTTCTACGGATGAATTAAAGAATATGCTACCAAATAACAATTAAAAGGGATTCTGTTTTTTCAGATTATTATAAGGCTCTTGTTTAGGCCATGTTGTAGAAGTTCTGTTCATTTAGGGTCTTTGTAGGATAAATTTCTGGATCAGTCTTATCTCTTCTGAGCTACGGTTGGACGATGTTGACACTGCCCCTCCAGAGACTCCTCACTTACACAAATGCATTTCTTAATTTTGGCCTTAAGCTACTGATTCTTTGCTGCTGAAATGAATTGCAGCTGCTTTGCCTCCTTTCTGAAACCACGATCTGCCTCCCCTTGTGCCACCATTCCAGTGGAGGAAATACTTGAACCACTCAGCCTTGTTTTGTTATGCATCTGCAGCATTTTTACACTTACCACCTCTTACTGTGGCACAACACGAGGGGAAGCGGAGAGTCTTCAGTTCTTACCTGGTGGGACAAGCTGTGTTCTTTCTTTTGGCTTCAGGCCCTTGCCCTGCACTGTCGTTTGGAACACACCAACCAAGCAGCCATTTTAAGGACCTTCCAGCTACCACAGATTTAAGCCATTTCTCTTTGCTAGCCCTACTGCTTCTTCCTATACTTTTAGCTGTGTTCATCCTGATTTTTCTGGTGGGAGGCAGAAAGAACTCAAGTGTGCTGAAAGCTCTCCTTGCCTTTCTGATAACTCTCCTTTGTTGTGCCTGCTCCTCTGTACTTTGACAAAGCAAATGCTCAAAAGATCATCTCCAAGAGTAAATAAAGACCAGGGTATCTTGCTAATTCTTCACTATCTATATGCATTGAGGTGGTGGTGGGAGAGTTTTCCAAGGGTTTTTACTTTGCTTCTTATTTGATTTTTTTTTTTCCCCCATGGTGAGTCTTGGATCTGCTGATCATGGGTGACTTTCAGCCCACAAAAAGCACAGCATGGTGAGCACAATGTACCCTGCTTGACTTTCAGCTCATATTTTTGCCCTCCCCACTGTGACACACACATCTTATTCTTTGCCAAACAAAGAACATTTTGCACTTAAGATGAAAATAAGTGAAATGGCAATGGCAGAATGCCCAAGCTTGCTGTTTCTGCTTTTTGTGCAATAACAGTGCACAGTGGCGTTTTGGAGTCTGATGGGAACAATAGCAAAGCTCTGTGCAGGAGAAATGCATGTGCTTAAGTGATCAAAGAGGAAAGAAACTGATTATGCAAACCTGGAACAAATATAAAGGGGATGCTTTTTATTACAAGGTCAAAGTAATTAAATGTTCAGTTAGAATCGCCTTTGTCATTCACTTAAGTAATAGCTACTCATTCAGATTCATCCTCAGTGTCCTCTCTGCCTGCTGCTTTAAGGTGACTTTTGAGCAATGAGCCATCTCTTTATTTAAAGCTTTTCTGGAAAAGTGGTTGTTGCCAAGTCTTCTGCCTCCAGGTTCTTCCAGCTGTCCTCAGAACACCTCGGTGGCTCCTCTCCTGGAGCACACAGAGCTCTGGGGTTGCAAGCCCTGATGTAACCCCACTCACCGATGGTGACGTGCAGGATTCGTCTGCATTCATTATGGGAGTCTTGCCTTGCATAAACAGGGAAGCGAAATGTAAATGCCAAAATGCTGAGCTCTGGGTGCTGTGCCGGGGTGTGGCTGTGTGCTGTCCCCTCCATGTGCCACCCCTCTGTGCCACCCCTGTGCTGAGGGCAGTGGCAGCACCAGCAGCTCCTTTCCTCTGTCAATAACTGAGGCCTGCCATGGCAGAGGCCAGTCCTGAGGCAGGGACTGATTCATTTGAGGGGAATATCACTAAAAATGGGTGCTGCACTCGCATTTCACTCCCCCAGCACACGGGTGTGGGTACAGACAGACAGGCAGCCTTCAGCTACCACTGCAGGGTGTGAACTGAACGTGTCAGGGCACTGTACAGCCATCCATCCTTCTGTCCACAAATCTCTTCAATTACTGCTTCTGCCTTGTGCAGGAACAGATCATTTCCTCCTTGTTTCTGGAGGACTGGCATGAGCCTGTGAAGAAGCTGAATAAAAGGATTTAGGGTTTTTCAGGAACTGGCATTTACCAATAGCTTAGAGACTGAACTGTACAGAGGTGAGTGCCATCTTCAGAGCTCTCTGAATAACAGAACTGACCTCACAAAATAATTGACACAGAGGGACTTGAGGAGACAGACTGGTCCGAACTCAGGTGTTCGAGCATTTCTAACATGCTAACTCAGGTTATTCAGGGGCACCCATGCAGCCTTTCTGGGATGTGGGATGATCACATCTTTGGTTCAGTTTATTTCCACCAATATTTCTGGCGATTCAAAAGTTAAGTACAATGAATTTCAACTGCAGTCTCATTTTCAAAGCTGGAAATAAAACCCAGAACAACAACTTGAGAAGAACCTCTGTTAAATACTTCTATCTTCAAGTGAAAGTTTAGGAAATACGACAGAAAAGAAGTGGGTTTGAACTGAAGAAACTTCAGGTTCTGGTTTCTTCTGCAAGCAAAACAATTTGCGAAGATTAGCAAAAGGCTTTCACCAAACCACCATAGCAATTGTTAGAAATTTAGTTATTCAAAAGTAAAATCCTTCTTACCCTCTGTAATTCTCTTCAGTGTTTATCTTGAATTTCATGAGAATCTTGCTACATGAAGTAGCAGTAAATCTGAGTTGCTTTTATCTTACGTGACAAAACTAAACCACGATCTTAAAACTCCAATGCAATGATCTTCTTCCAATCCACCTTTCAACAGCTTTCTGTTCAAAAGGATATGCTCAGGAAAATGCTTCTTTGGGCCCTTTAGCAGTTCCATGTGTTGATTTACTTGAGTTTGACTTCTAGCCTATTTTTCTTTTGAAGTTCCACCTTTGATTTTTTTAATTTTTTTTTTTTTTTTTTTACTCTTAAGTGTGATCACATCCCTGTCACTTAGAACTTCAGACACTTTCATGAAATTTCTACTCCTGATGACAAAGAGGAAGCTGTCAAAACTCCAGAAATATGACTCTGGGAAATTTGGGTTTAATGGAGTTCTTTAGTTTGATATCCTACCGCTTTCTGACAGGATACCTCTGGCTTTGTACATTAAGAAGCTTTGGTGGTAATAATGATAAAGAAGGGGTTTATCCCTTTTGTAGAGATGAACGGGCCTGAGTTTTCCTGGCATGCTCTAATTCTCCCAGGGGCATTACAGTAATCCTCACATTTGTCACTTGTCTGTGCTATACAGCCTCCCTGGGGGACCCTGGCTGCATTGTGCAGGGTGGGTTTCCTGCAGAGGTGATGAATGCCCGGCCATTCAGCTGGCGAGCAGCACGAGCAGCACACATCACAGGTGGCCCAGAGCTCAGTGTGAGTATGAGGAGCATTTCCAGCCCACCTTCGGAGCAGCCGGTGGAAACTACCTTGATAGTGTGCAAAAAATATTGGTGCCAATTTTTTCTGACTTCAGTCTTGCTCAAGGAAGAATTTTTTCTGGTTCTGTTGGGTTGCAGGTGTGTTAGTCCATAAAAGCAGGGCCAAGGCCCATGTTCAGCACTGCTCTCCTTTAGTTAGAGTAGAACAGAGGATGTAACAGAGATCAGCCCCCTGTGCTTCCTTGCTTGTTGGCAATCCTATGGTCTCTGTCCCTGGCTGAACAGAGGCTGCATCTCTGCTGCACAGAGCCCTCTGATTATCCCACCCTGGAGTTTTGTGGGGTCCCAGGCTCATGAGCTGAGCTGGCAGGGTGGGAGATACTTTGTCTGCTCCTATTCTTATTTCTTTAATATGCAGCAGCACCATGACAGGGTGCTCTTCCTGCTGAGGGATCTCTCAGGGCTGTAAGGGTTTGACAAAAAGAAAGGGTAAATGAGCAGTGGGTGGGTGACTGAGTTCACTTTATCACACCCTGAAAAGAAGCCGTGCTCAGGTCCCAGGTGGATTCTCAAAACAGGCTGCCTTGTGCTTGGTGGCCTCATTGCTGGCTCCCTAAAGAACTGCTGGAAAGGCTTTGCCCAAGTCAGGAGGGTGAGGAGATCCATGTCCCTCCACACACTGAGCTCTGGGCTGGAGCCTCTCTGAGGCCAAGCAGGTGCTGCTCCCGTGAAGGCTGCACAGCCCTGGGCAGGGGCACGGGCAGGGGGACAGGCAGGCGAGGGCTCCCGTGGATATTGCTGGGATGGAGGCCAGGCTGAGCAGGGGATATTTCCACAGCCCCTGCACCCTCTGCTGTCTCTGCTCTCTGTAATGGTAGGTTAGGGGGTATCCCAGCATATCGCAGCTCTGTGCAGGTTTATAACAATTCTGGTGTTAAAAACAAATTCCTGTATGCCGAATTTTAGCCTGAGGCTCATTTTTACAACTAAGTTATAAATCTTGAAAGTAAGGATTTGTAATAAAAACACTGGTACAGTCTTGAAGCCCAACAGTGCTCGTGGCAGTTGCTGCTGTGGTGTAGTTTGAAAAAATAATAGTGTGGGGAATAGCTTGTGTTAATTACTCTTAAACCTGTTAGTGTGTTATGCCTGGCAAACCCTGAGGAGCTCAGCTCTCTGTGACAGGAGTGGTGTTTAGTTTGGGGTTTACTTTTTTATAAAATGCAAACAAAGAAAAGATTAGACACTTTAATGATTTCATGGTTTAAAATCTCTGTGCTAGAAACAACCTAATTAAATTCCTGACATCATCAGTTTTGTTAGTAAATAGTAGCCATGGATGCAGAAGAGTCTTGCATCTCATTACATTCAGCATAGGGTTTCAATACAAGAGCCATTAGATGTGGTGTGGAAATGGAAAAACAAAGGGAAAGTATGGGACAAGGTTTTTTTTCTCCCATTGATCCAGAACACAGTCCTGGAAGAATATCTGTAATTAATTAGTAGGCCTTTAAATGTAGGGCAGTAGGCCATAGGTTTCTTCCAGTGAATTTAGTAAATGGTAGCACATTGCACAAGATAGAGGAGACAGAATATATAAAAACTACTGGAACTGCAGGAAATCACTAACTGCACAGGGTAGTTAAAGTGCATATTTTACACTGACTTATGATGATGTTTGTGGATGTCTCTATCTTGGGAACAATGCAATCCACATGAATAAATCATTTACTGCACCTGTCTTAATGTGGTTTAATAAAAAAACCTAGATTTCCTTGGGTAAGTGGTGACAAGGCTGCATGTTCAAGCGAGGGTGAATTAGCATGCAGACAGCAAACGTGGGCAGAAGGGAAACAGACTTTCTCATAAAGGAACTGATTAGAATTACTCAATGCCACTCTTTCTTTAACAGGAGATGTACTAGTTAGCACTTCATTTCAATACAAACAACAAACAAATGATGTTCAGTTACCAGGGTTTGGCATAAGGCTGGTGTCTTCAAAGGAAGTGAGGCTGATTCAAAGCAGTTAGAACAGATTTGGGTTTGGACTGGTGAATAAATTGCTCCAGTGTGTCTGCAAGCTGCTGTGCAGTGTATTTGTCCGCTCTGCAGGCCTGGGGATTTATGCTCAGCCTTGCAAGTGGTAGAAATGGTTCTAAAGGCAGTAACGAGGTCCTCAATGAGTCTCTATGCAGGTGTCTGAGAGATTTTAATTGTTATGTCAGTAAATGAGCTCATCTTATCAAAGGTGCATTACAGATTGGTTTGACAATCATGTGTAAAAATGATACAAACCCCACAGCACAACCCTGTTTGGATATCAGTGACTTCTTTTTCATCAGTTTCAAAAAAGGGAGATTTTCTTTAAAAACAGTGGCACAGGGCTGATCATCTCTTTCTTGCCGTTTTTCCTAATGGATCTGCCAGGTGAGCTCCAGCCCCAGCTGCAGAGGGACGTGTCCTTCTTCCTTAGGACGAGATGAGCACTGAGCAGCCTCCTGTTCAGTGGCAGTGCCTCTCATCCTGGAAGGAAAACGGGCTGATCTGCAGCAGACTGTGTGCCTGGGTAATGAAATTCCCATGGCTGCCGATGGGAAGGGTCAGAGGCTGCTCCTCTGGGATTCCTTGCACACAACCCAGTTTTCAAAAGGCTGTTTAGGTCTCTCCCGTTGTGGGGGATTCCTTTACTGGTGGATGGAGTAAAAGCACACTCCAAGAGCAAGGATTTTTTAGGAATCTGGCAGAGTGTAACCTCTTTAATATGAGAAAGGGTCTGCAGAAACTTTGTCATTGTTTAGGAGAGTTTTGACTGTCAGTGAATGGACGAAAAAGACAAACAGGAAAAAAAAAATAGTTTGTAGCTTTGTCAGGGAGATATGTTGGGGGATAAAGGGGCCTGCACTGGAAGCTGCTATCAATCAGAGTGTACCTAGCACGTAATACTGCTCAGGAGACCTCTTAAATGTGGAACTTTGTGCAATAAATCCATTCCTGCAACATGTTTATTCCTTTATTACATTTGTGGGAAGAGGAGATTTCACTGCATATTCTGTATAGTGATGCATAAAATCCATATTTATAATCCTGCTGTATATATTCCACATGTTTTCAACAACAGTATATTAATTTGTTATATGGATTTGTTCTTTGCAGCCAGGCCCTCTTTTAATGAGAAATTTCAGTGTCCTTGGAGAAATTATGAAAATAAGTATTCAGTAATTCTTTTTTCTTTCTGATTTATTTGTATATCATTTGGTTTATGTCATCTTGGTGCCCACAAAAGGACTTAGTAAATCTAATGGGGAAATTACATAGCTGTATTGCTATGTTAAAGGATTGTTAAGCTGATTTCATTTGAAATTAATGGTTAACACTTCAGGACTGTCCTTTTACGAGCAGAAATACTGTTATTTTTCTGACCCAGCTTTACCATATCAGAATGCCTTTCATCAACCAATTGGAATAACTCTTCTGAATGGAGGTTTCCAATATATCATTTTCAGATTATTAGCTATGGTGTTTTGTCATCTGGAGAGAGGGTTTGGCTTTAGAAAGGAAAAGATTATTTTGTTTAAATTACAAAAAAGGTGAAAAGAAACAAATAGAAACCAGTGACATTCTCTAAATGGGAGATGCTCAAGAATTCATGCACAGCATCCAGCCAGAGATACTTATTGATTATGATGTTTATTTTTTTTTAACTGTGGAGAAATCTGCTTTCTTCTTAAAGTACTAAATAGCAGTAAAACACCCTGTTTAAAATGTGAAGTTTGTGGTAC
Organism: Pomatostomus ruficeps; assembly: GCA_013400735.1. Taxonomy (NCBI): domain Eukaryota; kingdom Metazoa; phylum Chordata; class Aves; order Passeriformes; family Timaliidae; genus Pomatostomus; species Pomatostomus ruficeps. Next base: position 47,529 of record VYZT01036589.1, read on the forward strand.
CAAGAGCTTTGGCTCTAGTCCAGCTCTGCTTTTGCTGGTGCAGACCCTGTTACTCAGCTGGCACTGCAGTGCATCGATGGCTGAGGCCGGGTCTGTTGCTGCACAGAGAATTACCCTCCCAAAAATAATCTGGCCCAAATGATTCGTTAATCAAGAAGTGTTGAGGGGTAAATCCATCCTCCAGGTGCTGCCACGACTGTAACAGGACTGTGGTCCTCAGAACATACAAGGTTTTACAGCTTGGGATGTTTTTGGGGTATTTTTTCTCCATGAGAGATACTTTGAGCTGGCTTTGCCTTCAACTAGGAACATAAAACTTACTATTAAAGTTTCACCTCCTCCGGAGATTTGCCCCAGCTTGCTGAAATCTTACATTTTAGGTGGAATTCCTACCCTTTTTCAGGTGGAATTTTAAATTAGGGACAGTGCCTTTTCCTGCAGGGTGCCTCCTTCCAGAGAGGGGCTCCCTCTGGAGAGGGCAGCTCCCTGAACCCCAGCAGCACCCCCGTGTGCCCGCTCCTGCCAGCTCATTGCAATTCCACAGATGCCTGCCCGTGGCTGGGACCTGCAAGCCCCCTGTGCTCTGCCAAGGCAGGTTTTTTTCCCCTTGAGTCAGACAGGAAGGATGAGAACTCGTTCTGTTGGCTCTGGCAGCTTCAGTGAGCTCTGCTGTCCTTGCAGCAGGGGAGGTGGGAATGCAGATTTATCCTGCTGTAACAAGGGGCACAGGAGGGAGTCGTTTGTGTGATTTCCCTGTTACAGTGAGCAGCTGTGGAAGCCCTGATTGTAAATTCCTGTAGATGTTCATCTTTCCTTTGTTATGAAACAAGGACAAGGAAAAAGGTGTCTTTCCAGGAATGAAATAAAATGAGGAAAATTTATTCAGTGCAGGCAGCTTGACATAAAGAATACTTTTGTTCCAGAAAAAGTGCTACATTCCTACAAAGAAATGTAGCACCTAAAGAGTGCTTCATGCCTATTTTCTCATGGGTGAACTGAGGTATCAATAGAGTTGAATTTTCCTATTAAAAGAAATTCTTCAATCAGAAGAATTCAGAGTGGGCATGATTGTAGCTCACTGATTTTTTTCACCTGGGGATTAAAAAATACATTTAGACTTTTTAAGAGATTCTAGGAAGGGGCTTGAAAGCTTGCACTGCTCAGATACCAGGAGGACCTTACATGCCTAGAAAGAGCATGTCTGCCATGAACATCAGTTAGCAGGGTGGATTATCTCCTATTCCTGTTCCCAGCAAGATGTTTCCCTTGAGAATATTTTCAGGATTTTTTTTTGGCTGCTCTCCTTTCTGCAAAAGCACTGGTGCTAAGAAAAGAAAAAAAAAAAAAGGCAAGTGTCCCACTGATGAGGAAGATCCCTTTTGGCCACAAGCTTGACATGGTATTGAAAATAGTGAGAAAAATAGAAAGAAAAGGAATTTGTCACATCCTTGTTGCCAGTTGTGGGAAAGGGTTTCTGTTGCATTAGGATGAGAGTCTCTTTAAGTCCAACAGCAACCTCTGATGTGTTATTGGTACCAGATGCTCCTGGTTGCTGCCAAGCTGGGCAGGTTTCCCTCTTCTCTCACCTCTATGGAAGCATCTGCTCTCCTTTCTTCTGAATGAACTTACTGAATGAAGAAAGGAGTCCAGAGGAAAATTCCTGCTGGTGGAGTGTGGTGTAACTTGAAATAACACTGACCCTGGTAACAATAGGTCAACAAAAATATGAAAAACCCCTTGGGTTCCCGTCTCCTGCAGTTCAGAACTCCTTGCTGTAAGGTAGATTGGATATCTTGGAGGTGGGCCTGGCTCAGCCCTGCACTGAGTTATGACAGACCGTAACAGCCTTGCCAAAAAGATGTTTTGTTGTCACAGCTCACCTGTGGATCCCTGTGTGCACAGTGGCAGCGATTCAGATCAGCTAATTAGACAATTAATTACTGTCTTGCTAAGGCAGCCCTCACCCATTGCACAGCCACCTCAGGCTTTTGAGGAATTGCGTCAGCTTTTTGCATTTGATTTCTGTTGGGAAGAGGGGCTGGGAATTGGCCCAGAGAGAAATCCCAGCTGGCTTAGGGCTGTAAGTGTCAAAGGTAGATTACCCAAAATGTTGGCCCTAAGACAAAGACAAGAGCAGTTGTCTTTCCTCAGGAGGAAGTGAAATGGAACAGCCTGCATGAGTCACGCATTTTTAGCACATCAGCTTTCACTCTGATGCCAGAAAATGCACTAAATACATGAGATTGTGTTTGTCTGAAGTGAAGACATATTTCAAAGCTCTGGCCCTGGAAGCGCTAACGCTCCGGACTGCTGATGCTGTTGCTCTCCAAGCACCTCACAATTCCTGCTTGGCTTGTCCTTGTGCCAGTCTCCTGCATTTTTCTCTTTTAGCTGTTAGTAAGAAACATCCTGTGAACATCAGAAAAGACGTGCTCAGTCCTGCCTTCAACAGGCTCAAAAAGGGCCAGGTGTCCCTTTACAACAGCTTGGATTTGTTGTCCCCAAGTCACTGCCTTTAAAAAGGTCTCCCTTCTGTGCCTCTCCTGGACTCAGAGCTGCTGTGTATGAGGTTTCTGGGTACTTGTAACTCACTGGAACATCTTCCCCTGATGTGGTGACAAAGCATTTTCTATGTGACTTCTGTACCACCTGTTCCTGAGTCCTGCCCACACTCCCAGGGAGCCAATGCCTCGTTCTCTGATCACCATTTCCAGGTAAAATCTTCTGAGTACTGATGTGACTTGGTGAGTTTGGTAATGGAGGAAGGAGAGAGCTGATTGTATCAAACACCTTGGAAAACTCACCTAGCCAAAGAAAACCAAAAGGAAAGGCTCATTTTGGGTAGCAAAACATGCCTAGTTAAAACTTGGATCAAACTTCTCCTTTCAACTAGCATCTCTGTTGGAGTAATTCACTTGGTGTCTTTTAAATGCAAGCTGCCCTCCCACATAGATGATACAAAGGAAATTACAAAAGATCAATTTCACACTGTAAGCTTGACCTTTTTTAAACATAAACCATGCAGACTCATAGCTGGATGATCATATTGTTTCAAAGAACACTGCAAAAACAAAGGATCTTACTGAATCACTGTAAATAATTCTAATATTAAAGGTTCTGCAAATAAAAAATAGCATTAAAAAAACCACAAAAAAAACCCCGCTAACAAAACAACAAACCCAGATAGCCAAAGGAATATTAAGGAAGATTGTCAAAGGTCTATTAGTCAACTAAGGCAACTTTCCTTTTTATTGCCACTTTGTGCCTTTGGAAAATACCCCATAGTGCAAGATGTATTGTTAATTATTGCCTTGCAAGAGGCAGGTTCAGGTGGCCATGGATGCGGGAGAGCTGCTGGTGAGCTCCTCAGCCTGGTGGGCTTTGGTGAGCACATCAGCCTGGAACGGTGAAGTTGCTCTCCATGCATCACACACTTATCTAAAAAACAACACACCAGGAATAGGTCGAAGTTTGGAATATTCTGTCTTTGCTGGCACAAGCAGTGTATAAAGGCTGCTGAATAGTGGTTCTATGGAGCCTGATGCCTCTTGCCTCGAGTGCAGGTATCAGTGTGTAAGATCTGGCAGAGGGGGCCATCGAATGGATTTGTAATGGTCTCTGAAGGGTCTTTGGCTCTGTGAGCCAGTTAATGGATTGCACACAGCCATATGCAGCACTTCCCTTTCTTATGCCTATAATGGAATAATAGTTTTCATTTAATAACCAGCCCAAGTATAATTCAATACATAGACATATTATATTCCATTTCAGCAAATGAAGCATGCCACAGTTTAAGTGGTATATCGGAGCTAAAAAAACTCCCCTGCTCATATTCTGTTTTCCTTCACAAAGCAGCTTGCCACATAGCAACATCTTTAAAGTGCAAATTATGGTTGTGAGTATATACTAAGTCCTAGTATCCAGTTTATTGATGACTTTTAAGGCTTTCTTTTGGATAGATCTGTGCCTGTAAGTCAGAGCTGAAAGGGCAAAATTCTTGCACGCTGACTTCAGCCGTTGAAAAGAGCTGTGGCTAACAGAGTGTTTGATGGAAAGTGTATAAACCCTGTTAAGGAAATATTGACACCCTCAGCTTCAAGCTGAGGTCCTCCCAGTCAGCTGGAACTGCTGCCTTGGAGGGCAGAGATTCTGGAGATCTTTCCCAATGGGGCAGTCTGGAAGCAGCCGAAGATGGGTGTCCTCGTTAGGAGTCACAGCCCTTGCCTCTGAATGCTCAGAGAGAACCATGTACAGGAGCACCAGGCCACAGCAGACCTGTCCCAAAGCTCACCGGGGTCACAGGAGCTTTGCATTGGCTTTGAGGAGTCTTGGGTCACACACACACAGTTGCCACTAGGTAGAAAATCTTGATTCATTCAACTGTCCAATTGTGTGAAGGACAGGAACCCGCTTATAACCAGCCCTGGACTTGGTTTTGGAGAAAGAAAATGAGCTGTGTGGAATAGGTAGTGCTATCTCACCGCTGAGTAATCTGTACTTCAAAGTCAAACAAAGCTTGCCTGTTGCTTTGTGAAATACAGGTGGGATTTATCCCCAGTTCTGTCACTAAAAATTGCCTTTAAGAAATCTCGGCAGTCAGTGAGAATGGATGGCTCAGAACCCAGCTATGGCTCTAGGGACCATCACAAATCTCAGGATGTCTCCCAAGTGCTTGATTTGTGCAGATGATGCTCTGATTTAGCAGAAAGTTGCATATAAACTCATGTCGCCAGCAGCCTCTATTGGCGTCAGAGATGCAGAGGCTCGAGAGAGTACATTATTCCAGCAAATGTCAGCATTAATTTATACTTGCTCAGGGCTCATCTGCTTTTTCCTGCGGTCTCTTGGAGGAGAGAGATTACAGTCACGTCCATGACAAATGTGGTGTCCGGCAGATGAGGTGGGGAGCTGCTCAGCCTGGCGGAGAGCAGGGTGTGCTGAGGGAGGGGGGCAGCAGCCTGACCCCAACCCGAGGTGTTGTCACTGCTTCTTCCACTCTCTGGTAGTGACAGCACCACAGAACTTGTGGCATTAAGAAGCTGCAGTGATGAGTCCCCAGGCAAGCTGCAATTGAAAATGTTGATAAGAACCATGAATAGAGGGGAAAAAACTTTAACTGAAATTGGTGGACTCTAAGAGTTGTTCCCACAGCAGGATTGGAGATAAAGGGATTGAACATCTCTGTTTCACTTATGTGAAGAATCACAGCAATTGCTGTGCTACTCATCAGCAAAACCAAGTAGGAAAAGTTTGCACTCAGACACAAGGTTTAACTGAGCTCTTGCATTCAGGTTCTCTCGCTCTAAACAGCACTTTCCAGCTCCAGGATTACTTGTTGCATTAGATCTACAAGCCACTTTATGATGTGATGTGAAAACAGCAATGAATTATGTTCAATATTTAAACAAAAAAACCAGTTGTTAAATATAGTTCTTAAAAATGTAGTGGTACGTGTAGCATATATCATACATTAAAATGTAACTCAGTGTGCTTACTCTTCATTTTTCTGATTCTGGATCACACTTGCTCGGATTGCAAAGGTGCTGAGCATTTGCACTAACAATGATCCTGCAAAAGAAGTTATGCCAGAGACTGGTCCAATTCCGCCATTTCCAGCTCCTACTCTGAGGGACACCTCTACAAATCCATTTGCAGTGAATGCACTGGGCAGTTGCTGAACCAGAAAGAAACTGTAGGACTCGCTTCCAGCACTGTGGAAGCAGGAAGCTTTTCACAGTTTTCTTGACGTGTGGCTTTCCACTCCAGAATTCTCCTCTTGGAAATGTTTATCACAAAGTCTTTTGCAGTGAGATCTTTAGCAGGAGTGTTTGTCTAAAACTGACAACAGCGAATGCCAATTAGAAAAAGCTCTTCACAACATGGATTTTTTTATGAATAGCATATTTTAACCAAATGTGCTTCAGACAGCACAGGCAAGCTTCCCAGGCATCCTCCAACAGTGCCTTGTGCTGGTTCTGTTGCTGATCCAGTCTCTAGGCTGCTCTTGCCCTTCATAATGGAGTGGACGAGGAATATTGCATGAAGCTAGCACCTGGAAGTTGGACTTGGTGAAATGTGGTGCTTTTTTCATGTCCATCACTCTGTACATCTCTCCACTGCAGACTGTGCTGGTAAATGATGCTCTGTCTCCATGCCAGCAGCGTTTATCACAGTCCTGTCCTACAGCCCATAATACATCCAGTGGGTCTCTCTATGCAGATCGTGGATGAGTTGTGCTGAGTAGCTTTGCAGAGGCTCTTGTCCAAAAGTGCAAGGCCAGCTGAAGGCTGTCTCCAGAGCCAATTGTCTGCCTCATCTGACCACCAGCTGACCTCTGGAGCTGGGCTTGAGTAAAAGTCTTGGCACTTGGGATGGGTTTGGGCAGGATTTGACTTCAGGGAATGAGGCGAGTTTGTGGTTGTTAAATTTAATTTTGAAGGCATGTTCTTAGGCTGGAGAATATAATTACACAGCATCTGGTCCTCTATAATACATTTTCTATAGCAACAAAGTTATCTTTAGGCCCTGCTCCAGCTCCCTACCGGCTGCTGGGGCCAGTGCTGCTGTGTGCTGGCTGGAACATGCTTTGGTTAAGGGCAGGTGCCATGTGCTGGCTGCGTGGTAAACTTCACCAGGGGTGTTGTTGGGTCTCCTGGAGTAACTCCCACAACCAAACCACAGGGGAAGGAGGGATTGTCACCCCATGGCCAGGGCTTCCCATGGAGCCTGCATTCCCAGGAGCAGCAGGCGCTGCAGGTAGGATTCCAGAAGGCTGAGAGCAGCCCTAAAAGCCAGTCCTGGCACCCTCTGCAGATGTCAGGTGGGGGAAGCAGGCGAGTTGAAGGCAGTGTGCTGCCAGCAGGTGATGTGAAGGTGCCACGCTGTGTGTGAGCACGGTGGCAAGGAGCCTGCTTTGGTCACAGTTGCAGGAAGGGCTGTGCTTTTTCACTGGGCTCGACCTGTGCCATGAGAAATACAGAGCCCTCCCCTCCTCCTCCGCTTCTTGTGCTCCTTGCAGCCATAACCCCCTGTGCTGCTGCAGCCCCTCGTACCAGAGCACAGCTGCAGAAACTGTGCCTGGCCACGTTTGCCCCTATTGAACCCTGGCTTTGCAGCCTTCACAGCCTCCCCATGAAAGCAGGTCCTACCACGGTGTGATGCAGCACAGGGAGGCTCTCGCTCTGGACACACGAGGTTGAACAGGTCTGCGTGCACGCCAGGGGCATGTGGGAGCAGCAGCCAGGCTTTCGGCTTTGGGGCTGCACGTGTCCCCCTTAAAGGGGTTTGCTTTACACCCACGTGGCACAGACAATGAACGCTCCTGTGCCGCTACAGCGCTTCTGAGCTGTAAAGTTTTGCTGCGTAGCTGAGCCCATAAACAAATATTCTGAGGCCAGAAAGTGGTGGTGGGTGGGAATGGTAATGTGAGATGTCAGAGGAATTCATTTATTTTGATGAAGTAGTTGATATTCTAAGATGCTTTTTCTCCTTTTGATAGTGTGTCAATCTCAGCGATGAACTTTGCTATTGACGACCTTTCATGTAAAGTTGCAAGGCAGAAAGCAAAGATAAACAACTTGAACAATACAATTAAGGCAAACCCAGAATTCAGTCAATGGGAGACATCAGTTTTAAGTAAATCACCCCATGGAACCAGAGCTATTTGAAAATGCAGTGGCATCGCTTACAGTACAGTGGGCAATTAGTTTTAATTAACTTCAAATTCTGACACATAGTTAAAAACCAGCTTTTCTGAGTGCCCAGCTAGACAAGTGAAAGTTGGGGCATTTTGTTCTGCTAGACAAAGCTATTATAAATATTGTAATGATGCTATTCACACTTCTATTATAAGTTTTATGTGATCTTTTAAATTTTTTATGAAATAGTACTTTTGGAGGATGATCTTGTTCCATATCATAATCTTCTCAATAAGGGCACTATTTGCTAAGAAGAATAAATTGAAATTTTAGAAGCAGTTTTGAATTCAACAATGACATCTGTTAATGAAGTCCAACATGCAGGGATCTTTACCTGTCAAGGAGGAAACAGCCAGGAGTTCTTGTAAGGTTATCAGAAATTATAGGCACTTGTGGTGCATATTTTGAAGTTAAATACACTTTAAATGTAACTTTGTGTGTCTGTCACTGTGGAAGCCCCAAGTACAAATTTAGTGGGAGGTGAGGGGGTGGCTGATGTGCATTACAACGGCTCAGAGGAGCGTGAATGCCCTGTCACTGCCTGAGTGACACATCCCTCTCCCCTGTGGATCCAGACTGTTGGGCCATTCTGGAGAGCACAAAATTACTTTCTATAAATGTTCTCTTCACTTTTTTTTTGGAAGTTTGGTGCTTTAAGAGAATGTGGGGCTTGGAAGGGCTGTACCTGGAACTGAACCCTGAGGAAAAGGCAAGGCAGAGGAGCTGGGGCTCCAGCTGCCCCAGGCTCAGAGAAGCACACAGCCCTCCGGGGCACTCGCTGGGGTTTGGTGTGTCCTGCAGTGTCATTTTCAGACCTGAACTGCTCCCTGAGAGGTGGATGGCATTGCCCTGCATTGTCCTTAGCACCTGGGGTTTGATGCTGGTGTTTGTGGAGCCAGCTGTGAGTTCTTGGTGTTAGCTGTGCTATTGCTCTCCCGTTGTTGTGAGGAGAAATGTCTGGAATGTGCACAATAAGCTACTGACTTCTTAAATATGAAACTTATATCCATTATTAGTATTTTGAAGTATGTGAAACTAGAGCTCAATACTTCTGCTTATGTTATGCAGCCTTTACTCCTTGAGTAATCTACTTGATTTCCCTTGGGCCGTGAGGCAGCTTCTCACATGAGAAAGTTCAGAACCTTCTTGCTTGTCCCAGTTAAATTAATTTGTATGCTGAGCCATGCAGGTGAGGGCAAAGAGTTTATTCATCTTCTCAGCTGCTCAGTGACCAGGATGCTTGAGGAAGAATTCAGACAGAAAGAGCTGCTGTTACTGCCATGGGAAGGCTGATACCGTGCAGTCCCCTTCCCATGGTGTTCCTCCTGGATTGTAGCTCTTCTCAGACCTGGGAGATGCTGTTTTTCTGACTCATTAAAATCCCTGCCTTTTCCTCCCTTACATTTCCAGGGAGGCTTCAAGAGAATTATTTCTCAGGGCATTTTTTTTTAATGACAAAAAAAAAAAAATAAAGCTGCTGTTCTGGGAGTTCAGGCTGATGTTCTCAGCTGATGTCAGAGCACAGACACAGCAGTCTCTGGGGCCAGGAGGGGACCTGGGACACACCTAGAGAGGGAGGACTCTGATCTGCTGTACGTGGTGTAATCTCTAAATAAGCACAGCAGGTCTGATCTCTGCCACAGGAGATAAGTCAAGGGGCTAAAGGATTTTTGGTCTGATACAAAATAATTGTTCTCACATGGCTGAAACACTGAGAAAAGATGAAAAAGTGGAAGCATCATCAGCATTGTCTATAGGATGATTTCTCTTTACTAATGGCTGTCCTGACTTGCTGGGTTGTCACATCAACTGTATTTCTTTCATAGCTCTTTGGTTGGTTGGTGGTCTAATAATTTTTTCAAGATTATTATTATGATACAGTTAAAGGCTGTGCATTTCAGGTGTGATGGGGTTTTTTCAGGGGAAAAAGAAAAAATACAACAGACACTTCTAAAGTGTGCATTTGAATAGGCCTGGTAAAGTGAAAAATATCCGTGAAATAATGAGGCAGCACAGGAATACTGCATTCTGACCATCAAAAAAGTCTGCACACATTTTTTCCATGTGGAGTCCATGCAGCACGGGAAACAATTCATGGTATGGCAGCGTGATCATTCCCTTTGTGCTCAGTACTTGGAGGGAAGGAGAAGAGAAAGAAATGGGATCTCTAAACAAAAAAGACAATGGTAGGCATACACTGGTAATTTTTCCAATAGTTTCATAGTGTTCATCATTTAACGGGATGAGTAAATCTTGAGTAAAATTACTAGAAATAATTTTCTAGCAGTGCTTTTTAGTCTTGGCGTATTTATGAATATTTCATGCATGACTTTTTTACTATTAAGATCTATATTTAAAATTTCATACTCAGCTTTAAAGTTTGCTCTGACTTGAAACAGTCTTCAGAAAATTAAATTTAACTTTCTTAAAAGAAGAAACACCAGAAAATTATAAAAACCTGAAAAAAGAAGCTTGTCTTAATTACAGATGGAGGATTTTGCATTTCTTTTGAGGCTGATTAAGTTGTTTTTTAAATGAAAATTGGCATGTCATTTGAGCACTGGCTCATTCCAGTGACTTAGATAGGTTCCTTAATTTTACTTCTGTCCACCAAGTTCCTCAGGTGTTTCAGTGAGACATGCATCTTGAAAAACTGGACCTCCAAAGATAAAATAAGGCTGCAAAGACTGGATTGCTGGCTTTCCTGCAAAGGCTGAGACACACACAGCAAGGCTCTGCTCTGGCAGCCCAATTGGCAAGAGCAGACCTCGAGACCATTAAGTCCCATTGGTGGAAGGTCCAGTTGGAGATGAGCTTATCTTAAACATAAGGGAATTAGTCCAGCTTCCATTTAAATTGCTGGCAAAGCTCCAGCTATATTCAACGAGAGAGGGGCTGAGGCAGCAGGCACACAAAACCCTGTTTCTAGGCCTGATCCCAGCTTTTCTTACACATCCAAAGCTCATGCTGAGTATTGTGGTCACTTTAGCAGGATTAGGCTGAGCGGATTGTTTGGGCAGATTTATATGGCCATTCACTGGAAGAAGTACTGATGCAGTTCTCAGTGATGTACGGTTAATAAATATTCATTTGTTCAAACACAAGACACCTGTTGACAAGGTAAACTGTGATTGTTCCAAGCAAATTGCTCAAGTGTGCCAAATGTCATGTGCAGTAATTGGCTACACAGCTCTCGTGTTTTCTGAGGCCTGTTCCAGCAGAGCACTCGGGCGTGGGTTTGCCATTAAACACCTGCCTACCTCCCCTGCAGCCAGCCTGGCTGCCCTGCTGCGTGTGCAGGGTGTGTTTGGAGGAATGGGGGCTCAGTTCCTCGGAGTCCACTGCATTGTGCCTGTTGTGTGTGTTCCCAGCCCTCTGGGAAGGCAGTGGTGCCCAAATGTGACAGTGGGTTTGATGATCACTTTGTAAGGAGAGACCCCTGAAGCGCCTGTCACTTCTCACTTGGTGGGTTTAGGGAGCAATCCTGGATGCTCACTGGTGCCAGAAGGCTCTCATTTGTCACCTAAGCAGTGTCAGGAGGTGTGACAAGTGTCAGCCCAGGGCTACAGCGGCCAGCTTTACCTGTGCACTGAGTGTGTGCACGCACATCCCCGGGTGATAACGATCTCATTGTCACGGCTATAATCAGTGACAAAACCATACACCTGAGCAGGGTGGGGAGGCTCTGCTTTTTTTTTTTATTTATTTTTTGGAAGGGGAGGGGGAAAAAAAATCAAACTCCAACCTGAAAAAGGCAACATGCTATCCTTATTTAATGCTCCTCAACACAGATATCACAAAACCACAACAAACCTAGCTGTTTCCTTATGTAATGAAGTAACCAGTGTTACATGTATGGATGTTCCAGGTCACTGAGTTTTCTGTTGGGCACGGGAATAATTCTGGTTCCACAGCAGGATTTTGAGGCAAAGGGAGAACTGGAGATGATGTAATAGACTGCCCTCTGCTAACAATATGAGAACCAATTAAAAAGTACAAATAAGTGACATAACTTAAAAAGACAGGTGATGAAAAGAACACCCATCATATAAAGATGAGGCACTAAAATAAATCGTGTTAGAAAAGAACTAGGGATGTGAATTTGCCACCCACTGGAAACAATAGCAAAAACCCCACTGAATTAAATGCCTCAAGCCCTTGCACAGGACTGATTTGATGCTATTCACAGAATAACGTATATGCCAAATAATGCTGTTATTTGTCAAGTAAATTATTTGTCAGATCCATCATCCTGCCATTTCTTTTCTGGCAGAACTCCCACTGAAGTCAATGGGGGTATTGTCTGAATAAAATCTTTTAAGATTGGGCCCGAGGTTAAACAAAATGCAACTGGGGGCAACTTGTTCATCTTCCTTGGGTTCATAAACCCACATGTTGGACAATAGTTTGGCAGCTGGGGTACTGTGCCTTATGATGCTAATTTGTTCTGTCACTGATGCTGATTATTCCTTCAGCTCTCTTTAGTCCACCTGTTGCCACCTTGGTTTGTTAATGTGTGTGTGTGTATGGAACTCAAGCCTTGCTGGCTGTATAGCCTGTCCTGGTGTCCATGGGCTCTGGACTTCCTGGGGGTCAGCCCTTGTGGTGTCCTGGGCTCTTGTGTGACCTTGGAAAACAGCAGGATGAGCCAGGGACTGCAGCTCAAAGCTGGGTGTGCAGAGGGCTTTCAAGGTGACTTGTTCTCTACTTTTGAATTAAGAAGCCTGATTATATGGCTGGTCTGTTCTTCCATTTTCTTTTTTCTTTTTAGTTTACAAGTTAAATGGTCTACATCAAATTGTTTGGTTATTTTTTTCTCCAAAAAAAGTGAGAATTAATCTCTTGTTGCCTTGATAGGAACAAAGTTAATAGAAGCAAATTGCTTAAAGGATTTGCGTTTCTAGCTATTAAAATACAACTCAGACAACTTCAGCACTTGAGCTCAGCCTCTCATTACTACCTATGGGAATGTAGAATGGTTAAATTAGCTGCAGGTGGGCTCCCCCGCTGCTCCAGAAGCACATTAGAAGCATCTTGAGGGTTGCAAGTAACCTTAAAGAAATCAGACATAACGGCCTCAAACAATAGTCATTCTTGTAGCTGGTAACGTGCTCCATATGCTTGAGAGGTTCTGCGCAAATAGGACTCTTGGTGGGAGACTGCTGGGGTTTGGCTTCTCTGGAAACCGAGTGTTTTTGTCAAATGGAAAATATTCATAGGTGTTGAGCAGCTCTGTGCTCAAGCGTGTGGTAAAGCAGTTGACACCGAGGCTTGCTGAGGGCAGTGAAAAGATCGCAGAGCACCTCCCTGAAGGTGACAGGCTGCTCTCAAGGTGGTGTTGTCCCCAGGAGCGGGCTGTGTCCCCCAAACCCTATAGAATGGAACTGCTGCTGGGCTTTATACAAATGAACAATATATACCTGCAGTTGGTGTATAAGGATATGTTTCCCGGGGTAAAGTTTCAATTCTCCGCAGGGACTGTTGGCTGGAGTTAACACTTGTCTCACGCAGACCCTTCCATGTCATCTGCCAGGAATTTCAGGGTCTAAGCAAACCGCGCACGATGTGCAACCTGCACTGCTCAGGGGCTTTACACCTCTGCTCTCTTGGCCCTCTGTACCCCGTTCTAACCACCCAACGCCGGGAGTGAGCGCGCATCTCTCTCGGTGCTGCTCTCCCTCCTCCTGGCACTCCCGGGTGCCCTGGCCTGCCCCGGGGCCGCGCTGCCCGGCTCGGTCCGGCCCGCAGGGACCGCACCGCAGCGATGCTCGGCGCAAACTTCAGCGAGTGCGGCCGTCCCGCGGGGCCGGGCGGCAGCAGCGCGGAGCTCCCGCCGGCCCCGAGC